>JARQOD010003835.1:0-22408 GCA_033576555.1 Oophaga sylvatica | reverse complement strand
AATAAATCAGATTGTGTTCAGCACCAGAGAATTCACACAGGGGATAAACCTTTTTCCTGTTCAGAATGTGAGAAATGTTTTAACAATAAATCAGATTGTATTCGGCACCAGAGAACCCACACGGGAGAAAACTTTTTCATGTACAGAATGTGGGAAATGTTTTAACAATAAATCAGATTGTGTTCAGCACCAGATAACGCACGGGGAGAAACCTTTTCATGTTCAGAATGTGGGAAATGTTTTGCAAATAAATCACATTTTGTTAACTACCAGAGAACTCACACAGGGGAGAAGCCTTTTCATGTTCAGAATGTGGAAAATGTTTTAGCCAGAAAACGCATCTTCTTAGACATCAGAACAGTCACACAGGGGAGAAGCCTTTTTCCTGTTCAGAATGTGTGAAATGTTTTAACCGGAAAGAGCTTCTTGTTAGACATCAGAGCAGTCACACAGAGGAGAAACCTTTTTCATTTTCTTAATGTGGGAAATATTTTACTTGGAAATCAACTGTTAATAAACATCAAAGACGTCACATAGGGGAGAAGCCTTTTTTATGTTCAGAATGTTGGAATTGTTTTAACCAGTATTGGATCTTCTTAAAGGGTTGTCTCTTGTCATTCCTCCTGTTTGCTGACAAAAGGATTAAACTAATCATTCCAAATGTAAAACTGTACCCATAATTCACCCCCTGAAGGTTAGTCAGAAGATGACTAATAGATGAAACATATACCCCACGTTTCAGTATATAGGTGAAGTGACATATACACACTCACTCTCCAAATCTCTAATTTCTGCGGTTTCATCGTCCTCACCAAAGGCTTTATTTAATATTGACTAGACAAAAAAAACTAAAATCATGTATCATGTTATCCGAAACAGTCAGAAAACTACCATACATAGGCAGTCCCAGACTTCAGACTATATACTTCGTAAAACAAGAAAAAATGGAGTTACATACAAAGAATATTAAAAAAAAATTTTTTTATTTAATACCACTATGTAGACATAAATAAAAAAACACGTAGTGGTATACTAGACATAACCCTAATAAATTGTAAAATAGTACATGGGTCCAGGGCATATAGTAAGACCACGTTATGTACAGCAGCACATGAAATATAGTAACATATCAGACATAACATCAAATATAATCCATCTGATCAGAGTTGTGATCCTTCAACCAGCACAGTTCAAATGGCGTTTCAATCACATGGAATCAACCCTAAGTATATGAATCCTCAAACCGCCAATAAGTGAAAAAGTTCAGTGCCATAAAAAGTGCTTCAGTGTTTACCCATAAAATGTAATGCTGCGGTGCCCGGGAGCCACGTACCACCCCTGACGCGCATTTCGCGTTTGCTTTCTCAAAAGGGAATGAGCAGAAATTCCCTGACCGGCTTTTTATAGTGAACTCCATTGTATGGCATGTCCAAAGTGCGCATGCGTCCCGACGTCACCGCTGAAGGAAATTACACCCGCCTCCCAGCATTCACCGAGCACGCATTTCATGGGGAAATCCCCAAATGACTTCAATAGACATGCGCGCTGAGACTATGAAGCCGGAGGTATGGTGTCCCTCCAGGGAGCTCTGAGCGCATTCGTCAGACCATTTGTGCCAACAAGAGCCTATAAAGTATTATGTGCTTCTAGAGAGCACAGAGCGCACGCACAAATCCTGCACTGGTACCAAAAGATAGAGGGAACAAAAGGCAGCCATCTTACTGGGGATAAATGCAATCCATTGCGAGTATACTATAGAAAAAGTGCATATGCCAATAAAGTGACTAGTGCAAATTACAAATAACAAGTGATGCAAATGGCATAGTGAGAGATATAACTGTGAATGTGAAGTGACAAGTGCAAATCACACAATAACATATATTTCCAACAGCATGATATATTCAAGTATTAAAACATTACAAAGTATATAACACATACAAATAAAGTATTAAATTAATACATAATAATAATGCTTGTATAAAGATGTGAAATACACAAATAGCAAAGTACATGAAAACAAGTGAAACAGTGCAAATACACTGTTCCAAATTATTATGCAAATTATATTTTTCTCTGATTTTCCTAAGTGGTCGGTGCAAATGAGTCAGTCTAATAAAAGTCATCACCCGTTAGAGTATACATCGAATTTTATTGAAGAAACCTCCCAATGATAACAGTATAATCTCCAAAATGGAAAAAAACTCAAAATGCACTGTTCCAAATTATTAGGCACAGTAGAATTTCTGAACATTTGATCTGTTTTAAAGAACTGAAAATGCTCATTTGTGGAATTTGCAGCATTAGGAGGTCACATTCACTGAACAAAAAAGCTACTTAACTCCAAAACATCCTAACAGGCCAAGTTACATGTTAACATAGGAACCCTTCTTTGATATCACCTTCACAATTCTTTCATCCATTGAACTTATGAGTTTTTGGAGTTTCTTCTTGTATTTCTTTGCATGAAGCCTCCCAGAGCTGCTGTTTTGAAGTGAACTGCCTCCCACCCTCATAGATATTTTGCTTGATGATACTCCAGAAGTTCTCTATAGGGTTGAGGTCAGGGGAAGATGGTGGCCACACCATGAGTTTATCTCCTTTTATGCCCATAGCAGCCAATGACTCCAAGGTATTCTTTGCAGCATGAAATGGTGCATTGTCATGCATGAAGATGATTTTTCTCCTGAAGGCACGTTTCTGCTTTTTATACCATGGAAGAAACTCTACATACTTTGCAGAGGTCATTTTCACACCTTCAGGAACCTTAAAGGGCCCTACCAGCTGTTTCCCCATGATTCCGGCCCAAAACATGACTCCACCTCCTTGATTATGTCGCAGCCTTGTTGGGACGTGGTGGCCGTCCACCAACCATCCACTACTCCATCCATCTGGACCATCCAGGGTTGCTCGACACTCATCAGTAAACAAGACTGTTTGAAAATTAGTCTTCATGTATGTCTGGGCCCACTGTAACCGTTTCTGCTTGTGAGCACTGTTAAGGGGTGGCCGAATTGTAGGTTTATGCACCACAGCAAGCCTTTGAAGGATCCCACACCTTGTGGTTCAAGGGACTCCAGAGGCACCAGCAGCTTCAAATATCTGTTTGCTGGTTTGTAATGGCTTCTAGCAGCTGCTCTCTTAATCCGATGAACTTGCCTGGCAGAAACCTTCCTCATTCTGCCTTTATCAGCACGAACATGTCTGTGCTCAGAATTGGCCACAAATCGCTTAACAGTACGATGATCACGCTTAAGTTGTCAGGAAATATGTAATGTTTTCATCCCTTGACCAAGGCATTGCACTATTTGATGCTTTTCAGCAGCAGAGAAATCCTTTTTCTTTCCCATGTTACTTGACAACTGCTGCTTAATAGTGTGGAACATCCAGTTTTCCTTTTATTGGGCTCACATGGCAAACTGATTATCACAGGTATCTGAGATTGATTTCAGTGATCCAAAGAACCCTGAGACACAATACCATCAGTGGGTTTCATTTACAAAAAAAAACAAAACGCTATGACACTTAAAACCAATTTGCATAATAATTTGGAACATAGTGTATATAAAAATATAATAATGTATTCATAATGTATATTTCTCAACGTCACAACAATCCAAGATTTCCAGATGCCTGCAGAAAATACCTGTCTTCTCATAAAAATTCATTATCTTCTCCACTTCCATCTTTCAGCCCACAATTAACTGTATAACTAGAAAAATGCTGGATATCGGGAAAACCTAATTCTAAATGCGGAACAAGAGAAAAGAACAGACACAATAATGAATAAAAAATATTAAAAAAGAAATAAATATATAAAATGAAAAGTTTATTTTAAAAATTAATATTGTATTATATCTATTGAACAAGACATAAATCACACAAGAGAGAGGAATGGGATGGAACAAAGAAACCAACCCATTAGGGGTCATGAAATCCAGGTCTACGATCCACTTGCATTCAGTTTGCGCTAATAAGTGTTTGATGTTCCCACCTCTACTACCGCTATGCACCTGATCAATCCAAATGACCTGTAATCCTGTGGGGTCACCATTGTGCAATGTACGAAAATGTTTTGAGGGTGCTCAGATCTTCAACTTTTTGAGCATTGAAGATATCCCTCACATGTTCCCTTACTCGGATGCGGAGTTGACGTGAAGTCAACCCCACATATATCTTGGAACAAGCACATGTGGCCAGATAGATGACGTGCGTACTGCTACAGCCTAAATGTCGAACCAGAAATGTCCTCTTCCCATTAGATGACATGAATTGTGTACCCATTAGATTTTTTTGAGCACAAGCCAGACAATCTCCACAGGGATAACATCCCCATGTTGGGTGTCTGTTGTTTGGATTTAAAGGGTTAGCGATTTTGGCGACATAGTGGCTCTTGACCAGGAGGTCCTTGATATTTTTGCCTCACCTTGCTGTAATTGAGGTTTATCTGGAATGTTTCGAACCAAGATAGGGTCCGTCAAAAGGACCGACCAGTGGTTACCAATTATTTCTTGTATCCACCTCCACCTATAATTGTTACTGGAGGCGGATACACTGTCCCCGGTTTTGAACGTATTAAACATCAACAGGAAGCCAGGGCTGCGGCTGCTCTCTGACTTCCTCATGATGCTTGATTTGTCCAAACTGGGTACAGTGACGCCAGCACTGATCGGGCACAGGGATCACATGACGTAACAACCTCAAAAGAGACCCAAGAACGCAAGTGCTGACACCGCTGAAACGGTGCCAGAATGGGAGGTTTGTATAAATGTTTTTATTTTATTAGGACCAAGCATCAGGAAAGAGAAGGGATTGTCCAACTAGTGGACAAACTTTTTAAACATCAAAAATCCCACACAGAGAAAAGTCATTATACCTAGAGTGTGAGAAATGAATTACAGGAAAGTCACATTTTGTTGACCATCAAAAATAACTCAGACGGGAGAACCTACAGTTAGGTCCATAAATATTTGGACAGAGACAACATTTATCTAATTTTGGTTCTAGACATTACCACAATGAATTTGAAACAAAACAAATCAGATGCAGTTGAAGTTCAGACTTTCAGCTTTCATTTGAGGGTATCCACATTAAAATTGGATGAAGGATTTAGGAGTTTCAGCTCCTTAACATGTGCCACCCTGTTTTTAAAGGGACCAAAAGTAATTGGACAATTGACTCCAAGGCTATTTCATGGACAGGTGTGGGCAATCCCTTCATTATATCAATCTCAATTAAGCAGATAAAAGGGCTGGTGTTGATTTGAGGTGTGGTGTTTGCATTTGGAAGGTTTAGCTGTGAAGGAAACGTGGTCAAAGGAGCTCTCCATGCAGGTGAAACAAGCCATCCTTAAGCTGCAAAAACAGAAAAAACCCATCCGAGAAATTGCTACAACATTAGGAGTGGCAAAATCTACAGTTTGGTACATCCTGAGAAAGAAAGAAAGCACTGGTGAACTCATCAATGCAAAAAGACCTGGGCGCCCACGGAAGACAACAGTGGTGGATGATCGCAGAATACTCTCCATGGTGAAGAGAAACCCCTTCACAACAGCCAACCAAGTGAACAACACTCTCCAGGAGGTAGGCGTATCAATATCCAAATCTACCATAAAGAGAAGACTGCATGAAAGTAAATACAGAGGGTTCACTGCACGGTGCAAGCCACTCATAAGCATCAAGAATAAAAAGGCTAGACTGGACTTTGCTAAAAAACATCTAAAAATGCAGCACAGTTCTGGAAGAACATTCTTTGGACAGATGAAGCCAAGATCAACCTCTACCAGAAAGATGGAAAGAGAAAAGTATGGCGAAGGCGTGGTACAGCTCATGATCCAAAGCATACCACATCATCTGTAAAACACTGCGGAGGCAGTGTGATGGCTTGGGCATGCATGGCTGCCAGTGGCACTGGGTCACTAGTGTTTATTGATGATGTGACACAGGACAGAAGCAGCCGAATGAATTCTGAGGTATTCAGAGCCATACTGTGTGCTCAGATCCAGCCAAATGCAGCCAAACTGATTGGTCGTCGTTTCATACTACAGATGGACAATGACCCAAAACATAAAGCCAAAGCAACCCAGGAGTTTATTAAAGCAAAGAAGTGGAATATTCTTGAATGGCCAAGTCAGTCACCTGATCTCAACCCAATTGAACATGCATTTCACTTGTTAAAGACTAAACTTCAGACATAAAGGCCCACAAACAAACAACAACTGAAAACCACAGCGGTGAAGGCCTGGCAGAGCATCAAAAAGAAGGAAACACAGTGTCTGGTGATGTCCATGAGTTCAAGACTTCAGGCAGTCATTGCTAACAAAGGGTTTTCAACCAAGTACTAGAAATGAACATTTTATTTACAATTATTTAATCTGTCCTATTACTTTTGGTCCCTTTAAAAACAGGGTGGCACATGTTAAGGAGCTGAAACTCCTAAACCCTTCATCCAATTTTAATGTGGATACCCTCAAATGAAAGCTGAAAGTCTGAACTTCAACTGCATCTGATTTGTTTTGTTTCAAATTCATTGTGGTAATGTCTAGAACCAAAATTAGATAAATGTTGTCTCTGTCCAAATATTTATGGACCTAACTGTATATAAATTATTGACAAATTTTACAAAAACATGATACGTGCGGCGTGCGTTCAAGGATGGAATATTAAATGGGAATTTTATAGAATAAATTCAATGTGAGAATATTATATGGGAGTTTTATAGAATAAACCAAATACAAAAAGAAATAAATGACCCAAAATAAACATCAGTAAAAATAACTCATCTTTATTATGTAAAGTATAAAAGAATTGCTCCATTTTCCGATACCCGTTGCATCTCCATTTTTCATGATCTCGGGTTGGGTGAGGGCTTATTTTTTGCGTGCCGAACTGAAGTTTTAATAATACTATTTTGGTGGAGACAATCTTTTGATTGCCCGTTATTGCATTTTAATGCAATGTTTGGGCAACCAAAAAACATAATTCTGGTGTTTTGACTGTTTTGCCGTTTAGCGATCGGGTTAATTCTTTTTTATATAGATAGATCGGGGAATTCTTACACGGCAATACCAAATAAGTGTATGTTTGATTTTATTTTATTTTGAATGGGGCAAAAGGGGGATGATTTGAACTTTCATATTTTTTTTATTTTTTTAATATTTTTAAAATTATTTTTTTTTACTTTTGGCATTGTGAAGACATACAGCATTGTTTCTTAATTAACCAGAAGACTATTTTTAGAAACAAAGAATAATAGACTTATCTGTATTTTGGCTTTCAAATTTAAGTGCTGATTTCTGGTTGGTCAAGAAAACAGACCTTTGTGTAAGCTGATAATATCGACTTTTATTGTGCGCTTATCCTTGATGACTAGTGATGTTTGCCGATATGCTAATTATGCATTGTGTTATTGAGCCAGTTTGTTGACTTCGTAAGCAGAGAGGGAAAAATTTTGTAAATAGGTTAAATAATCAAGTAATGTTGCTTGATCTCATTTCCATTCTTACCCTTTATGTAAATACTGAATGAGGGACACTTGTTAAGTCTAAAAATAGGCTACATGCCTCTGTATAAAGAGACTGAGCGAAACAGCCAGAGAGATTCTGCCAAGACATCCATACACCCAAAGAACCAGAGACAGGACAGAAGCCATTTTACATCATGGCAACATCACGAGGGACACGGATCTGTCATTCTATCAGAAACCACCAAGGGTGTTTTCGGCCTCGATTGGAGGAATACAGATCGCTGAACCATGGATACGTTTGGGGAAGCCAGGTTGTGATCCTCGGATCAACTGGCCTTGCACCTTGTATGGACTCAATGGACTGTCATCTTCCTACTCTTGTTGTTACTTCATCTTTATGTGCATGCCACAGGTGGAGTAGTCAACCCGGGAAGATAAAGCCAGGTTGTGATCCTCGGATCAACTTGCCTTGTACCTTGTATGGACTCAATGGACTGTCATCTTTCTATGCTTGTTGTTACCTCCTCTCTGTGTGTGTGCCACAGGTGGAGTAGTCAACCCTGGAAGATGAAGCCAGGTTGTGATCCTCGGATCAACTGGCCTTGTATGGACTGTGTAACAAATGGAAGTGGAGGCACAGGTGATGAAGTTCACATTCGTTTTTTAATTTTTGAGTGGAACCTCAAGACCTCAGTCCGGGGACTCCGAAGGGGCGTAACTAGTGAGCCCCAGGTATCCGTAGTAAGGTCCCTTGAACAGGACCAGAGTGAATACCTGGAGGACAAAGGTGCTACCTCCAGTTAGACCCCGGACACGTGGCAGCTGTCCCAGCGGGACAAACGGGTAAACAGATATTACAGATACGGTGGAGCTGACCGGCGGACACAGGGTATATGAGGTGAAGCTGGCTTTGGCAAGGATAGTCAGGTTCCGGGTAGACAGACGGAAGCTGGCTCCAGCAACTTTATCGTCCACTGGTTTGGACGGCGAGTGGTGGAACGGGATGGCACTTGAGTGTATAGGTACAGATGTCATCTAGGATATCCGAACAACAGGTCACTGATATTCTGCGGAAACAAACAGTATAAGTAGAGTGCCAAACGGAATGCTATAACCGCACAGACAGTGCAGGGACAGAACCGGGTTTAGCAAGAGTAGATACTTGTTGCTCTGGCACCCCTATGGAGAGTGGCCAGAAATAGTAATCAGTGCGCTGCCACTGGTTAATTGAAATGTTCAAAAAATGCACGCTGTCCCTTTAAGAGACCAGAGGGAAGCGCGCTCGCATCCTAAGCATACTCCCTGGAGGCCTGCTGGCAGCGTGCCAGGAAGTAGGGGAGCGAGAAGCAGCAGGACGCTGAGGGATATTCAGAGAGTGAGGATCCTGACGGGGACATTGCAGAGGTGTAGGAGCGGGTGAGGGACCAGAACTGGGGCAGCACCAGTATCGGGACCGGGTGTAACTGACTGAATGGAGTGTCCTACACTTGTCGTTACCTCCTCTCTGTGTGCATGCCACCAGTGGGGTGGCGGCCCTGGTAGATCTGAAGTCACGGCTGCTATTTTCCCGGCGAGTGGAAGGGTGAGAAGGGTGAGACTCTGTAATGTGCACCATCTTGGGTATTTTGCTGGGACTGTTCTATGTGTTCTCTTCCTGTTTTATAGTTCAAAAAAGCATTGCCACACTGTTTTACCCTCACCCTGTTGTCTGGGGCAACGCTAGCAATAGCAATCCGGCAGTGACAACCATAGCGTTCTGCTGGAAACCTCTGGTTGTCATGCCAGTCCATGGGTGACCCACGTTCGAAATAGCTGACATGTGTCGGAAAAGATGTGGGCTCAGCAGCGAAGCCTACATCAAAGGGAGGGAATCCGACATCGGCGTACATTTAAGCCCGATGCCAGAAAGGTGTTAAAGGGGATTGTTTTTACAGAGACAGAAGTGGTAATCAATCTATATATACATACAAATTATTACCAAAATACACAGATTATAATGTTAAATAGTATATAGTTAAGACAAGAAAATATAATGTGTGTAAACCATGTGTAGATATAAAAATTCAGGCAAATGTCAAATGTTTTAGCTCCATCTAGTGGCTATGTGCAAAAGTGCCATCATAGAGTAAAATGTATCCTAAGAGAGTGTCATTATCAAGGTGGAAATGAGATTAAGTGCTCCGTATTTATTGAGTATAAGATAAATCCATACATAGATATATATAAAGGAATTGTAGATATATCACCTGATATCAGTTTATAAGGTGAATAGATACTGTGCACTTATAAATGAATAGCTTATATAATGAGAGGACACAGAGAAAAGGGTATAAATAGTAAGAAAATAAAGAGCTAACAGCGCATTACATTCCTGGAATAGAAATAGGAGATATAAAGTGCAGCAAGTGCTATATGGAATATTCCAGGAATATATTACAGCCCATATAGTATAAAGGAGGAAACATCCTAACAAGAGATGGAGATTACAAATCCTATAGACGACATGCCAGTAGTATACAGATAAAGATGAAATATTTACCACTATTCCCTCTTACGCATGTTTCGCCACGTCAGCTTCCTCAGAGAGGGTATGGATAAATGTTTCCAACAAACCAAGGTCCTGCACTAATCCAGGCAAGGAGAGTAACTCTGGGATAAAGTGGGAGCGTTTCTACAGGAATTGGGGCTGTTCCCGGTCATATCTATGGAACACATGATTGATTCTGTCAGTGTAAGCCAATCACATTGGTGGTTACTGTTTATACCAGCCCTTTCCTATCCAGGCTCATGTTATTGGTGTGACACCTAATAGTGGATGGGACATACCCCTGATGGCTTATTGGTGTAAACCCGAACGACCTGGGGCAAATGCCGATCAGAGGTCACAGGGAGCCAGTATACCCCATATGTGGGGGAAAACCACTGTTTGGGCAGACGGCAAAGCTCGTAAGGGAAGGAGCGCCGTTAGACTTTTTTCAAACCAAAATTGGCTGGAATTGAGATTGTACGCCATATTGCGTTTGGAGAGCCTCTGATGCGCCTAAACAGTTGAAACCCCCCACAAGTGACACCATTTTGGAAACTAGACCCCCTAAGGAACTTATCTAGATCTGTGGTGAGCAATTTGAACCGCCAAGTGCTTCACACAAGTTTATAACGTTGAGCCGTAAAATTAAAAAATCATATTTTTTCCACAAAATGATTTTTTCATCCTAATTTTTATTTTCCTAAGGGTAACAAAACCCCAAAAGTTATTGTGCAATTTGTCCTGAGTACGCTGATACCTTATATGTGGGGGTAAACCACTGTTTGGGTGCATGGAGATCTGCCTAAACAGTGGAAACCCCCGACAAATGACCCCATTTTGGAAACTAAACCCCTCAAGGAACTTATCTAGATGTGTGGTGAGAACTTTGAACCCCCAGGTGTTTCAGTAAAGTTTATAACGCCCGAGCATAAATATAAAAAAAATCATATTTTTTCCACAAACATGATCTTTTAGTCCCCAACTTTTTATTTTCCCAAGGGTAACAGTAGAAACTTGACCCCAAAAGTTGTTGTCCAATTTGTCCTGAGTACGCTGATACCCAATATGTGGGAAAAAACTACTGTATGGGCACACGTCAGGGCTTGGAAGGGAAGTAGTGACGTTTTGGATTGCAGACTTTGATGGAATGGGCTGCGGGCGTCATGTCGCCTTTGGAGAGCCCCTGATGTGCCTAAACAGTTGAAATCCCCCACAAGTGACCCCATTTTGGAAAGTAGACCCAACAAGGAACTTATCTAGATGTGTGGTGAGCGCTATAAAGTCCCAAGTGCTTCACAGAAGTTTATAAAGTACAGCCGTAAAAACAAAAAATTCATTTTTTTTTACAAAAATGATATTTTTGCCCCCAATTTTTTATTTTTGCAAGGGTAACAGAAGAAATTGGACCCCAAGAGTTATTGTGCAATTTGTCCTGAGTACGCTGATACCCCATATGTGGGGGTAAACTACTGTTTGGGCGCATGGCAGAGTGTTGTGAATGGGTTTGAGATGAGTTCTGAGCAGAGGCTCCCTCTGGTGGTTACAAGCGGTACTAGTGAGGATTGTGAGGACTGGAATCAGGTGTTACTGATTGGTCTTTTATAAGGGAGTCATTTTCCCATCAGGGTTGCCGGTGATCAATTGTTCTGGTCTGAATCCTTCTTTCCAGTTTCCCTTGTAGCCTGCTGTGTCGTGTCTGCATCTCCTGCTATCAGATAAGACAATTTCTTATTTTGTGTTTTTGCTATATTTTTGCATTTTGTCCTGCACTTCTGTGGGGGCCTTCAGGGTCCCCTCCGGGGGCTTCTGCCCTCTCAGTTTAGTTCAGCCACTGAGTTTTGTTCTTTTGCTTTTTCCAGTTTTTTCAGTGGCTGCTGTTTTGATTTTGTTACACCAGAGAACTAATTTAGGTGGAAGAGGTCGTGTGATCTCAGGTGATTTTGAAATTAGTAGAGTTGGTGTTTTTTCAGGGTTTTCTGAGATTGCAGTAAGTACCCTTCCTATCCTTTTCTATTTAGATAGTTTGGGCCCCAGCGTTTGCTCATACTATTTTCTTTCTGTGTCAGTATTTCTTCTTGTCTAACCGCCATTACATGTTTGGGGGCTTTCTATTATCTTTGGGGTTCTACTC
Source organism: Oophaga sylvatica (assembly GCA_033576555.1). Lineage (NCBI taxonomy): Eukaryota > Metazoa > Chordata > Amphibia > Anura > Dendrobatidae > Oophaga > Oophaga sylvatica. The sequence continues at coordinate 10,289 of JARQOD010003835.1, read as the reverse complement.
CGGGGCAGATAGCTTTCCTATTTCTATCTTTAGGTGTAGTTAGTTTCTCAGGCTGTGACGAGGCGTCTAGGACCAACGTAGGAACGCTCCACGGCTGCCTCTAGTTGCGGTGGTTAGTCAGGGTACTGCAATCTCATAGATTCCAACTGCTCTGGTGTATTTCCTTTTTTACCTGCACTCCTCAGCTACCGTAACATAACAGTATCACCGGCCATAAAAATTGTATGGTACTCACAGAAGGGAAAAAATATTTTGAAGGAAGAAAAGTTGTCAGAGATATTTTTCTGTTTGTTGCATTTTTTTTTTTTTTTTTTCCCTCTGTATCTCTGGGTGCTGGGGAGGATCTTTTCTCCCAATGGAGTTTGCACAGTTGTCTGGCCGTGTGGATCAGCTTGCCACTGAGGTTCGGAGTATTCCTATCTATCTTGCTAGGTTGCCTGTTGTGGAACCTAGGATCCCCATGCCAGATTTGTTTTTAGGGGATCGAGCTAAGTTTCAGAATTTCAAAAATAATTGTAAATTGTTTCTTGCCTTAAAATCTAAGTCCTCAGGAAACGCAGCGCAGCAGGTTCAAATTATCATCTCTCTCCTGCGCGGCGATCCTCAGGATTGGGCTTTTTCCCTGATACCTGGGGATCCTGTTTTGAGTGATGTTGATGCATTTTTTCAGGCTTTGGGGTTATTGTACGATGAGCCTAATGTCACTGATCAAGCTGAAAAAGCCTTGTTGGCATTAAATCAGGGGCTTGATGACGCTGAGTTATACTGTCAGAGATTCCGTAGGTGGGCAGTCCTGACCAAATGGAATGACGACGCTTTGGCGGCCCTTTTCCGGAAGGGTCTGTCGGATAATGTAAAGGATGTTATGGTGGGATTCCCTGTCCCCTCTGGTCTCAATGATTCTATGTCATTAGCGATTCAAATTGACAGACGTTTGCGTGAGCGGAGAAGTATGCGTGGAGTGGTGTTGCCTTGTGAGCCAGCTGCTGAGCCCATGCAGTGTGATGGAGTGGTGTCTGGGGCACAGCGTCATGAGTTTCGAAAGCGCAATGGGTTATGTTTCTACTGTGGTGATGCCTCTCATGCTATTTCAGTCTGCCCTAAGCGGGGAAGACGTTTTGCACGCTCAGTTGTCTTGGGTAGTGTTCAGACTAAGTTTTTATTAACTGTCACTCTGATATGCTCTCTGTCCTCATTTTCTGCTCAGGCTTTCGTTGATTCTGGAGCAGCTATTAACCTGATGGATTATGAGTTTGCTAAACGTTGTGGGTTTCCCTTGATACCCCTACAGAAGTCTATTCCTTTACTGGGGATCGATTCTACCCCTTTGGCTGAGAATAAACCCCAGTTTTCTACTCAGGTGATAATGAGGGTTGAACCTGATCACCAGGAGTGCTGCAAATTTTTGGTTCTATATAATCTGCATGACATTATAGTGCTGGGTTTCCCTTGGTTACAGTCTCATAATCCTGTTTTGGATTGGAAATCTGTGTCTGTAACCAGTTGGGGCTGCCAATGTGTTAATACCAACACTCCTGTTTTTTCTGCCTCCCCCCAGGCTGAGGATGTTCCTGACTTTTTGTTTGATTTTTCTGATGTGTTTAGCGAAAGTAAATCTGCATCCTTGCCTCCCCATAGGAGCTATGACTGCGCTATTGAATTAGTGCCAGGTAGTAAATTCCCTAAAGGTCGCCTTTTTAACTTGTCTGTACCTAAACATGACGCTATGCGGTCTTATATCAAGGAATCATTGGAGAAGGGTCATATCAGACCATCCTCTTCACCTTTAGGTGCCGGTTTTTTCTTTGTGGCCAAAAAAGATGGTTCATTAAGGCCGTGTATTGATTATCGTCTCTTGAACAATATTACTGTGAAATATCAATACCCGTTACCCTTGATTTCTGACCTGTTTTCTAGGGTGAAAAACGCTACTTGGTTTACCAAGCTTGACCTCAGGGGGGCGTATAACCTTATTCGCATTAAGCACGGGGATGAATGGAAGACGGCATTTAACACCCCTGAGGGGCATTTTGAGTACCTTGTGATGCCCTTTGGGCTCACTAATGCTCCTTCCGTCTTCCAGTCCTTCATGAATGACATTTTCAGGGATTTTGTGGACAAGTTTCTGATTGTTTATTTGGATGATATCTTGATTTTTTCTAATGACTGGGACTCTCATGTGAAACATGTTCGAACTGTATTCCAGATTTTGAGAGAGAATGCTCTGTATGTGAAGGGATCAAAGTGTCTTTTTGGCGTACAGAAGATCTCATTTCTGGGATTCATTTTGTCCCCATCTGTTATTGAAATGGACCCGGTCAAGGTTCAGGCCATCTGTGATTGGGTCCAACCTACTTCATTAAAGGCTCTTCAGAGATTTTTGGGTTTTGCCAATTTTTATCGTAAATTTATTGGTAATTTCTCGGTTATTGTTAAACCATTAACTGATTTGACCAGAAAGGGTTCTGATGTGGTGAATTGGCCTCCTGAGGCAGTCTCTGCGTTTCAGGAACTTAAGCAGAGATTCACTTCTGCTCCTGTTCTACGGCAGCCTGATGTTTCTCTGCCATTTCAGGTGGAGGTTGATGCCTCTGAAATTGGGGCAGGTGCCGTTTTGTCCCAAAAAGATGCAGAGACCTCTAAAAGTAACCCTTGTGCCTTTTTCTCTCGAAAATTTTCTCCTACTGAACGTAATTATGACGTGGGTAATCGGGAGTTATTGGCCATGAAGTGGGCTTTTGAAGAGTGGAGACATTGGCTGGAGGGAGCCAAACATCAGGTGGTGGTCCTTACGGACCATAAGAATCTGGTCTATCTGGAATCTGCCAAGCGACTCAATCCTAGACAGGCCAGGTGGGCCTTGTTTTTCACACGTTTTAATTTTGTGGTTTCCTTTCTTCCTGGCACTAAGAATGTTAAGGCGGATGCCCTCTCGAGGAGTTTTCTTGCGGACTCTCCTGAGCTATCTGATCCCTCTGTTATTTTGAAGGAGGGTGTAGCCTATAGATGCACTTAAATTATTTCATGCTGACCATGTGTTGCGCTGGCTTCCCCCCCCCTTTTTTTTTTGGTGTAGTTCTTTCCGCCATCTCGCCCAATTTGAGACTTGCTCTGGAGGGGTGTCAGGAGGATAGGCCCGAGCGCTGCCCTGTTGGAAAATTGTTTGTCCCGGACCAATGGAAAAAGAGTGTGATGTCTGAGATTCATTGTTCCGCATTGGCTGGGCATCCCGGAATTTTTGGTACCAGAGACTTGGTTAGTCGGTCCTTTTGGTGGCCTACCTTGTCTCGTGATGTCAGGGAATTTGTGCAGTCCTGCGGGACTTGCTCTCGCTCCAAGCCTTGCTCTCGCTCTAGTGGTTTGTTGATGCCATTGCCTGTGCCCAAGAGACCATGGACCCATATCTCTATGGATTTCATTTCCGATCTTCCTGTTTCTCAGAGAATGACCACCATCTGGGTAATTTGTGATAGGTTTTCCAAAATGATACATCTTGTGCCATTACCTAAGTTGCCTTCCTCCTCTGAATTGGTGCCATTGTTCCTTCAGCACGTGGTTCGTTTACACGGCATTCCTGAGAACATTGTGTCTGACAGAGGAGTCCAGTTTGTTTCCAGATTTTGGAGGACGTTTTGTTCTAAACTGGGTGTTCAATTGTCTTTCTCCTCGGCATTTCATCCTCAGACCAATGGTCAAACTGAGAGAACAAACCAGACATTGGAGACTTATCTAAGATGCTTTGTGTCTGCTGATCAGGATGACTGGGTCTCTTTTTTGCCTTTGGCTGAGTTTGCTCTTAATAATAGGGCTAGCTCTGCCACTTTGATGTCTCCGTTTTTCTGTAATTCTGGGTTTCACCCTCGATTTTCTTCAGGACAGACGGAGGCTTCTGTCTGTCCAGGTGTTGACTCTGTTGTTGAGCGTATGCAGCAGATTTGGGACCAGGTAGTGGAGAGGTTGTCCCTCTCTCAGGAGAAGGCCCAGCGGTTTGCTAACTGGCATAGGACTGATGGTCCTCGGTTTAAAGTGGGGGACTTGGTCTGGTTGTCCTCAAAGAATATTCCTATGAGAGTAGCATCTCCTAAATTTAAACCTAGGTTCATTGGACCTTATAAGATCATGGAGATTATTAATCCTGTTTCTTTTCGTTTGCTTCTTCCAGGGACATTTAAGATCCATAACGTGTTCCACAAGTCCTTGTTGAAGAGGTTTGTTGAGCCAGTGGTTCCTGCTGCTGTGCCTCCTGACCCTGTTTTGGTTGAGGGCAATCTGGAGTATGTGGTTGAGAAAATATTGGATTCTCGTTTTTCTAGACGAAGACTCCAGTATTTGGTTAAATGGAGAGGTTATGGTCAGAAAGACAATTCTTGGGTGTTTGCTTCGGACATCCATGCTAGGAGACTTATCCGTGCGTATCATAGAACTCATCCTGACCGACCTGGTTGCTCAAATGAGGGTTCGGTGACCCCTCCTCAAGGGGGGGTACTGTTGTGAATGGGTTTGAGATGAGTTCTGAGCAGAGGCTCCCTCTGGTGGTTACAAGCGGTACTAGTGAGGATTGTGAGGACTGGGAATCAGGTGTTACTGATTGGTCTTTTATAAGGGAGTCATTTTCCCATCAGGGTTGCCGGTGATCAATTGTTCTGGTCTGAATCCTTCTTTCCAGTTTCCCTTGTAGCCTGCTGTGTCGTGTCTGCATCTCCTGCTATCAGATAAGACAATTTCTTATTTTGTGTTTTTGCTATATTTTTGCATTTTGTCCTGCACTTCTGTGGGGGCCTTCAGGGTCCCCTCCGGGGGCTTCTGCCCTCTCAGTTTAGTTCAGCCACTGAGTTTTGTTCTTTTGCTTTTTCCAGTTTTTTCAGTGGCTGCTGTTTTTATTTTGTTACACCAGAGAACTAATTTAGGTGGTAGAGGTCGTGTGATCTCAGGTGATTTTGAAATTAGTAGAGTTGGTGTTTTTTCAGGGTTTTCTGAGATTGCAGTAAGTACCCTTCCTATCCTTTTCTATTTAGATAGTTTGGGCCCCAGCGTTTGCTCATACTATTTTCTTTCTGTGTCAGTATTTCCTCTTGTCTAACCGCCATTACATGTTTGGGGGCTTTCTATTATCTTTGGGGTTCTACTCCGGGGCAGATAGCTTTCCTATTTCTATCTTTAGGTGTAGTTAGTTTCTCAGGCTGTGACGAGGCGTCTAGGACCAACGTAGGAACGCTCCACGGCTGCCTCTAGTTGCGGTGGTTAGTCAGGGTACTGCAATCTCATAGATTCCAACTGCTCTGGTGTATTTCCTTTTTTACCTGCACTCCTCAGCTACCGTAACATAACAGCAGAGCTCAGAAGTGAAGGAGCACCGTTTGACTTTTTCAACGCAGAATTGGCTGGAATTGAGATCAGACGCCATGTCACATTTGGAGAGCCCCTGATGTGCCTAAACAGCGGAAACCCCCCAATTCTAACTCCAACCCTAACCCCAACACACCCCTAACACTAATCCCAACCTTAACCCTAACCACAAACCTAACCCTAACACACCCCTAACCCTAATCCCAACCCTAACCCTAACTTTAGCCTCAACCCTAACCCTAACTTTAGCCGCAACCCTAACCCTAATGGGAAAATGGAAATAAATACATTTTTTAATTTTATTATTTTTCCATAACTAAGGGGGGTTTGATTTACTTTTTTAGAGCGGGTTTTTATGATTGGCAGCTGTCACGCTAAAAGACGCTTTTTATTGCAAAAAAATAGTTTTTTGCATCACCACATTTTGAGAGCTATAATTTTTGCATATTTTGGCCCACATAGTCATGTGAGGTTTTATTTTTTGCGGTACGAGTTGATGTTTCTATTGGTACCATTTTTGAGCACGTGACATTTTTGGATCGCTTTTTATTTAGATTTTTGGGAGGTTAGAATGAACAAAAGTCAACAATTCGTGAATTTCTTTTGGGGAGGCGTTTATAATTGGTGGTAAAATTGATAAAGCAGTTTTATTCTTCGGGTCAGTACGATTACGGCGATACCTCATTTATATCATTTTTTTATGTTTTGGCGCTTTTATACAATAAAAACAATTTTATATAAAAAATAATTATTTTTGCATCGCTTTATACTGCGAGCTATAACTTTTTTATTTTTTCACTGATAATGCTGTATGGGGCTTGTTTTTTGCGGGACAAGATGACGTTTTCAGCGGTACCATGTTTATTTATATCGATCTTTTGCAGCTTAATGACCGGGCCAATTTTTGCAATTCTGACCACTGTCACTTTATGAGGTTATAACTCTAGAACGCTTTAAGGAATCCCGCTGATTCTGAGGATGTTTTTTCATGACATATTGTACTTCACGTTAGTGGTAATTTTTTTTATATGACTTGCGTTTATTTATGAAAAAAAAGGAAATATGGCAAAAATTTTAAAAATTTAGTAATTTTCAAACTTTAAATTTTTATGCCCTTAAATCAGAGAGATATGTCACACAAATTTCCTAATAAATAACATGTTAACTTTACATTAGCACAATTTTGAAAGCAAAAATTTTTTTTTCTTACGAAGTTATTAGGGTTAAAAGTTGACCAGAGATTTCTCATTTTTACAACATCATTTTTTTTTAGGTACCACATCACATTTGAAGTCACTTTGAGGGGTCTATATGATAGAAAATACCCAAAATTGACAACATTCTAAAAACTGCACCACTCACGGTGCTCAAAACCACATTCAAGAAGTTTATTAACCCTTTACCTGCTTCACAGGAATTGAAGCAATGAGAAAGGAAAAAATTAACATTTAACTTTTTTTGCACAAAAATTACTTCAGAACCAACTTTTTTTATTTTAACAAGTGTTAAAAGAGAAAATGGAACACAAAATTTGTTGTGCAGTTTCTCCTGAATACGCTGATACCCCATATGTGGGGGTAAACCACTTTTTAGGCGCACAGCAGAGGTCGCAAAGGAAGGAGCGTAGTTTAACTTTTTCAACGCAGAATAGGCTGGACGCCATATCGCGTTTGGAGAGCCCCTGATGTGCGTAAACAGTGGAAACCCCCAACTAGTGACCCCATTTTGGAAACTAGACCCCTTAAGGAACTTATCTAGATGTGTGGTGAGCACTTTGAACCTCCAAGTGCTTCACAGAAGTTTATAACGTAGAGCCGTGAAAATAAAAAATCATTTTTTTCCTCAAAACTGATTTTTTTAGCCCACTATTTTTAATTTTCCCAAGGGTAACAGGAGAAATTGGACCACAAAAGTTGTTGTGCAATTTTTCCTGAGTATGCTGACACCCCATATGTGGGGGGAACCACTGTTTGGGCGCAAGGGAGAGCGTGGAAGGGAAGGAGCGCCATTTTGTAATGCAGACTTTTATGGAATGTTCTGAGGGCGTCATGTTGTGTTTGCAGAGTCCTTGATGTGCCTAAACAGTAGAAACCCCCCACAAGTGACACCATTTTGGAAACTAGACCCCCCAAGGAGCTTATCTAGATGTGTGGTGAGCACTTTGAACCCCCAAGTGCTTTACAGAAGTTTATAAACGCAGAGTCGTGAATACAAAAAATCATTTTTTTCCTCAAAAATTATTTTTTAGTCCGCTATTTTTTATTTTCCCAAGGGTAACAGGAGAAATTAGAACCCCAATATTGGTGTGCAATTTGTCCTGAGTATACTGATGTCCGATATGGTGGGGTAAACCACTTTTTAGGCGCTCGGAAGGGAGGGAGCACCATTTGACTTTTTGAACACCATGTCATGTTTGGAGACCCCCTGATTTGCCTAGCTCGAACCCTAACCCCAACACACCACTAACCCTAATCACAACCCTAACCCTAATCCCAACCCTAATCCTAACCCTAATTCCAACCCTAACCCTAATTGTAACCCTAACCCTAATTCTAACCCTAATTCCAACCCTAACCCTAATTCTAACCCTAACCCTAATGGAAAAATGAAAATAAATATATTTTCTTTTTTTATTACATTTCCCTAACTAAGGGGGTGATAAAGGGGGATTTATTTACTATTGTTTTATTTTGATCACTGTGATAGGGTTTATCACAGTGATCAAAATGTACCTTCACTGAATGAATGAATCTGCCAGTAGTGCAGTGCGCCCGCCATTTTCTTCCCGGACCAAGATGGCGGCGCCCACCAGAGGAGGCAGGAGTGTCTGGGGACACCGGGAGGTACCGGGGGGAATCGGGGACCTTATTTCTCTCTCCTCTGATGTGCGATCACATCAGAGGAGAGAGAAAGATAAAGCAGAATCGCGGCTTTTTTTTTTGCAGTCGCCATTATATTATTATTATTATACATTTTTAGAGCGCCATTTATTCCATGGCGCTTTACATGTGAAAAGGGGCAAATATAGACAAGTACAATAAACGTGAGCAATACAAGGCACATACAAGTACAGAAGGAGAAAGGACCCTGCCTGCAAGGGCTCACAGTCTACAGGGATGGGTGAGGATACACTGGGAGAGGGTAGAGCTGGTCGTGCAGTGGTTCAGTAGACTGAGGATCACTGCAGGATGTAGGCTTGTCAGAAGAGGTGCGTCTTCAGGTTCTTTTTGAAGGTTTTTATGGTAGTCGCGAGTCTGATGTGTTGGGGTAGGGAGTTCCAGAGTATGGGGGAGGCACGGAAGAAGTCTTGTATGCGGTTGTGGGAAGAAGAGATAAGAGGGGAGTAGAGAAGGTTGCGTGTGGGTATGTATCAGGAGACCAAGTCACAGATGTATGGAGGAGACAGGTTGTGGATGGCTTTGTATGTCATAGTTAGGGTTTTGAATTGGAGCCTCTGGACGATAGGAAGCCAATGAAGGGCTTGACAGAGAGGAGAGGCTGGGGATTAACGGGAGACAGGTGGCTTAGTCGGGCAGCAGAGTGCAGGATGGATTGGAGTGGTGCCAGAGTGCTAGAGGGGAGGCCAGAGAGTAGGAGGTTGCAGTAGTCTAGGCGGAGATGATGACGGCATGCACTAGTGTTTTTGTAGTTTCATGGTCAAGGAATGCACGGATCCGGGAAATATTTTTGAGTTTGAGACATAAGGAGGAGGCAAAGGTTTGTATATGTGGCTTGAAAGAGAGGGCAGAGTCGAGGATCACCCCGAGGCACCAAGCATGCGGGACTGGGGAAAGTGAGCAGCCATTGACATTGATGGATAGGTCTGGTGGGGGGGTAGAGTGAGATGGGGGAAAGATGATGAATTCTGTTTTGTCCTTGTTCAGTTTTAGAAAGCGAGCAGAGAAGAAAGCGGAAATAGCAGACAGACATTGTGGGATTTTGGTCAGTAAGGAGGATAGGTCAGGTCCAGATAGGTAGATCTGCTTGTCATCGGCGTAGAGATGATACTGCAAACTATGGATTCTATGAACTGTCCCAGGCCGAGGGTGTAGATGGAGAAGAGTAGGGGTCCTAGAACCGAGCCTTGAGGAACACCGACAGACAGGGGGCGAGGTGAGGATGTGGTGTGGGAGAGGTAGACACTGAATGTTCAGTTTGTTAGATATGATGAGATCCAAGATAGGGCCAAGCAGGTGATGCCAAGAGATGAGAGAATCTGTAGCAGGAGGGAATGGTCCACAGTGTTGAAGGCAGAAGACAGGTCCAGGAGAAGGAGGACATAGTAGTGTCGCTTGCTCTTGGCGGTTAGTAGGTCGTTGGTGACTTTAGTTAAGGCAGTTTCAGTTGAGTGATGCAGTCGGAAGCCTGATTGTAAGTGGTCAAAGAGGGAGCAGGAGGAGACGTGGGAGGACAGTTCAAGATGGACATGCTGTTCCAGTAGTTTTGAGGCATAAGGGAGAAGAGATATCGGGCGATAGCTAGACACAGAGGATGGGTCAAGGGAGGTCTTTTTGAGAATGGGTGGGATCGAGGCATGTTTGAAGGATGAGGGGAAGACACCATTTGTAAGTGAGAGGTTGAAGAGGTGTGTTAGAGTAGGGGTGAAGACTGTGGCGAGGCTAGGGATGAGGTGGGATTGGAGCAGGTCAAGCATGCAAGTGGTGAGGTGTGATCTTGACAGGAGGGTGGAGAGCTGATCTTCTGTCATGGTGGAGAAGTTGGTTTTGGAGGAACAGGGCTGAGCAGCTAAGAGGGGCAATGGGAGCTGTGGGCCAAAGCTTTCTCTGATCAAATCAATCTTCTGCTTAAAGAAAGAGGCAAAGTCTTCAGCAGAAATGAGAAGATAAGGAGTAGGTGCTGGGGGACGGAGTAGAGAATTGAAAGTGTTGAAGAGCTGTTTAGAGTTGTGAGACAGGGAAGATATGAGAGATGAGAAGTAAGTT
>JARQOD010003834.1:37395-60674 GCA_033576555.1 Oophaga sylvatica | reverse complement strand
GTGTTCAATTGTCTTTCTCCTCGGCATTTCATCCTCAGACCAATGGTCAAACTGAGAGAACAAACCAGACATTGGGGACTTATCTAAGATGCTTTGTGTCTGCTGATCAGGATGACTGGGTCTCTTTTTTGCCTTTGGCTGAGTTTGATCTTAATAATAGGGCTAGCTCTGCCACTTTGATGTCTCCGTTTTTCTGTAATTCTGGGTTTCACCCTCGATTTTCTTCAGGACAGACGGAGGCTTCTGTCTGTCCAGGTGTTGACTCTGTTGTGGAGCGTATGCAACAGATTTGGGACCAGGTAGTGGAGAGGTTGTCCCTCTCTCAGGAGAGGGCCCAGCGGTTTGCTAACCGGCATAGGACTGATGGTCCTCGGTTTAAAGTAGGTGACTTGGTCTGGTTGTCCTCAAAAAATATTCCTATGAGAGTAGCATCTCCTAAATGTAAGCCTAGGTTCATTGGACCTTATAAGATCATGGAGATTCTTAATCCTGTTTCTTTTCGTTTGCTTCTTCCAGGGACATTTAAGATCCATAACGTGTTCCACAAGTCCTTGTTGAAGAGGTTTGTTGAGCCAGTGGTTCCTGCTGCTTTGCCTCCTGACCCTGTTTTGGTTGAGGGCAATCTGGAGTATGTGGTTGAGAAAATATTAGATTCTCTTTTTTCTAGATGGAAACTCCAGTATTTGGTTAAGTGGAGAGGTTATGGTCAGGAAGACAATTCTTGGGTGTTTGCTTCGGACATCCATGCTAGGAGACTCATCCGTGCGTACCATAGAACTCATCCTGACCGACCTGGTTGCTCAAATGAGGGTTCGGTGACCCCTCCTCAAGGGGGGTACTGTTGTGAGTGGGCTTGGGATGAGTTCTGAGCAGAGGTTCCCTCTGGTGGTTACAAGCGGTGCTGGTCTGTCCAGTGAAGATTGTGAAGATTGTGAGGATTGGGAATCAGGTGTTACTGACTGGTCTTATATAAGGGAGTCACCTTCCCATCAGGGTTGCCGGTGATCAATTGTTCTGGTCTGAATCCTTGATTCCTGTTTCCTTTGTAGCCTGCTGTGTCGTGTCTGCATCTCCTGCTAACAGATAAGACATTTTTTTCTTTTTGTTTTTGTGCTTGATTTTTGCATTTTGTCCTGCACTTCTGTGGGGGCCTTCAGGGTCCCCTCCGGGGCTTTTGCCCTCTCAGTTTAGTTCAGCCACTGATGTTTGTACCTTTGCTTTTTCCAGTTTTTTCAGTGGCTGCTGTTTTGATTTTGTTACACCAGAGAACTAATTTAGGTGGTAGAGGTCGTGTGATCTCAGGTGTTTTTGAAATTAGTAGAGTTGGTGCTTTTCAGGGTTTTCTGGGATTGCAGCAAGTACCCTTCCTATCCTTTTCTATTTAGTTAGTTTGGGCCCCAACGTTTGCTCATACTATTTTCTGTCTGTGTCTGTATTTCTTCTTGTCTAACCGCCATTACTTGTTTGGGGGCTTTCTATTATCTTTGGGGTTCTGCTCCGGGGCAGATAGCTTTCCTATTTCTATCTTTAGGTGTAGTTAGTTTCTCAGGCTGTGACGAGGCGTCTAGGACCAACGTAGGAACGCTCCACGGCTGCCTCTAGTTGTTGTGGTTAGTCAGGGTACTGCAATCTCATAGATTCCAACTGCTCTGGTGTATTGCCTTTTTTGCCTGCACTCCTCAGCTACCGAAACATAACACAGACCGTTTTTTCAGTTGGCTCCAAAAAGAAATTCAGGAGGGGCGTCAGAGGGGGGAAATTCGCCAAAAAGAAAAAGAAACTAACAACGCAAAACAAAAACCAACACAATATTTTTAATTTGAGCAGACACACACTTGATGACAATGAACTAGCCCTTCTGGGTAAAGGATTAAAGTACGCTCCATCCACTAAATTTGATAAATTCCAGGCCTTCATAGGGGTCAAACTCTTCATGAGGAAATTGGCAATTAAAAGACATTTTATGAAATCCACCTACAATTCATTTCATGAATCTACTTCAACAGATATGTTTGTACACACTAGTTTACATAAAAAATCTAATTTCCATCCCATACATGAATATTCGGAATCGATGGAAGCTTTCCAAAAAAATGTCATCAATGATATTAAAAGATTGAGTGTCAAAAGATGTACGAGATTCAGACACAATTTGACACTTAAAGAAAGAAAAGCCATTTCCTCCTTGCAAAACAACAAACAAATAGTGATCCGACCTGCAGATAAGGGAGGCAGCATTGCTGTATTAAACCAAGATGACTACGATAAGGAAGCTTCTCGTTTACTTGGTGATACTCAAACATATAAGGTTCTGAATACAGACCCCACAGACCAATATGTTATCAAAATGAAGAATTTAATATCCATTGGGTTGCAAAAGGGCTTTATTAACAAAAAGGAATATGACTTCATTTACACTCCCCTACCCAGCATAGCCACATTTTATTACCTGCCTAAGGTTCATAAAAGTCTTACCAACCCCCCTGGAAGACCGATTATATCAGGTATACAATGTCTCACTGCCAATCTATCCCATTTTGTGGATGTTCATTAACAACCTTTGGTACCTCAACTCCCTGCTTATCTGAAGGATACCACTCATGCCCTTACCCTACTACAAGACATAAAATGGGAGGATCACTTTATACTGGGCACTCTCGATATTACTTCTCTTTACACTATTATTGAGCATAAGAAAGGATGTAATGCTGCCTCCTACTTTCTTAACAAATCTTCTTCCCTTCACATGGACCAAATACCTTTTATTACTAAATGTATGGCTTTTATTTTAACCCACAATTATTTTAAATTTAAGGCGCACTACTACGCCCAGCAATGGGGTACGGCCATGGGGACCAGGTTCGCACCCAGCTATGCTAATCTGTATATGGGACACTGGGAGGAGGATTCTATTTATCCGGGGGGAATCCTCCTTGAGAACCTGGTCCTCTGGCGCCGCTTCATAGATGATGTGATTTTTATCTGGTCAGGGGGCCCTCATTCCTTGGACCTGTTTTTAAACAGTATTAATAAAAATGATTTCTTTTTAAAATTTACTGCACAGACAAGCACCCAATCAATTAATTTTTTAGATTTAAAATTTTTTATTGAAAATTCCTCCATCCAAACCTGTACTTTTAGCAAACCCACAGATGTTAACAGCTATATCCCTATAGACAGCTGTCATCTCCCTAACTGGCTACTTAATGTACCAAAAAGCCAGTTTATGAGACTACATCGTAATTGCTCCAGACCTGAGGACTTTAATAAGGAGGCAGAGGTACTAAAATCCAATTTTTTAGAGAAAGGTATTCTATCAACACCCTTGAAAAATCTCAATATACAGTTTCCAACATGTCCCGTCAAGATATTTTGAAAAGCAAAAACGAAAAACATGAGTCCGATGATGATACATTTATTCCTATTATTATGCAATATAATTCAAACACCCACATTTTAAGGAAAATAGTGAATAAATACTGGGGCCTATTGAAAGAAGATAAGATCTTGGGAGGATGGGTCCCCACGGCCCCGCGATTTATATAAAAAAAATCCCGTAACTTGGGCAATATTATTGCACCTACCGTTCAGAATAATAACAGGGGGAAACAATCCACTTTTTTGGATCATCCTACAGGTTTTTTCCCATGCAGAAAATGCATCATGTGCATTAGAACTAATACCACTAAACAAGTGGGGATTTCATCCAATGGTCAGTATTTCACTATTAAGGACTTCATTACGTGTTCTTCCACTGGAGTGATATATCTGATAAAATGCCCCTGTAATAAATTATATGTGGGTTGTACGAAACGCCCACTTAAAATCAGGATAAGGGAGCACATTAGAAACATTAGGACTAATTTTACTGGTCATCCCCTTTCTAAGCATTTTATTGAACACCATAATTGTAACACCCACTGCATGAAAATAATAGGGTTTTCCATTGTCCCTATACCGTGGAGAAAGGGGAACTATATATCCCTCATGTCTCGTATTGAAAACAAGTGGATTTTTACATTAGACACTTTAATCCCTAAAGGATTAAATAGCGAGATTGAACTATTTGCATTCTATTAGGTCACCTGACTGTACGGATTTATAAGGACCCTTTTTCTAGGAAGGACCATCCCTGAAGAAGGAAACCGTGTTTCCGAAACGCGTAGGAACTTGTTTGGTCCTTTCTACGATCCGTACTTGCTCTTCCACTGCTCATCACGTCTAATCACGTGAGCAGTTTCATCACGGCAGGTCATGTGTACTCCTGCGCTTCAAGTGCGCTTCCACAGACCAGTACACAGCCCCACCGTTCATCGGACTTCTCACCACGGCCATCGGAGGCTGCTATTGGATTTTCCATCCATCTGTGTCAGCAGGACAGCTGGCACTTTTTCCTCCAGAGGATCGTGCGGCCCCACGTGGTCTGACGCGTCACGGCAGGTCCTTCACTGTGTCCTGACTTCAGTGAGGATTAACCTGTTGCCGCCGGCATTCCACGTTGGACCAACGGAGGTCCCAGGAGGTCGGCTCTCACCCTTTGGACTCATCGACTCAGGACATGCCATAGGAGGCTGAAGGAGGACTTTCTACAAGCAACGGGCCCATCGGGGTATTCAGGTAACACCTGCCCCTGCAGGTTTACTATTATTGACCATCCAGCATTTGACTATTGAGCTGTCACCGGCCGGGACAGTCTCACTAAACATTTTATTTTACTAAAGGCATCTTTTAGGACTATTTCATCGTCACCTTGCTCTATGTGCATTTCCTCTTGTGATACGCACAGTGCATTTACCATTTACCTTGTTATTTTTAATCAATAGGTATTTGTCCTGTATTATTCTGTTTAGCTCTCATTCACATTTAGCTGTATACCATCTTGGGACTACCGGCTATCAAATCAGGCTTTTCTTATCACTCCCTTTCACGGCGCTTAGTGCAATATAGTACCCTTTTTCTGCTTTTTATATTCTGGTCTAATCCATACTGAGCCTGAGATCATCTGTGTGTGACTCCTGAAATATATAAGGAGATTTACAATTTTTTTCCCTATACTATATACACCTGGTATCTTCTGATACAGTACAATTTTTCTGCTTTTTATTTTCTGGTCTAATCCATACTGAGCCTGAGATCATCTGTGTGTGACTCCTGAAATATATAAGGAGATTTACAATTTTTTCCCTATATATTATACACCTGACACCTCCTGACGAAGTATTTTCGAAACGTGCGTAGGGGCGCCAGGCACGGGGCACAGCACTCGGCTTACCTTCCATTCATTGTGTGGATATTACTTTTCCAGCCTTTGTGAGTACAATCGCAATAACCTAATCACGCTTACAGCGTTACCTTGCCATGTATACTTGTTGATAGTGGCAAGATTTATGGTGTTATTACTGACATGTCACAGTTGATTTCAGTCCACCGTATATCAGCTTTTTAAGTGATCGTAGTGTTTTTCCGCTTACAGCGTTATCCTGCTATACATATTTTTCTGATAGCGGCAAGATTAGCAATGTCTTTTATTGATATACTACGATTTTGACATCCAGTTCACTGCTTATCAGCCCCCCTTTTTTTACGATCGGTGGCTGTGCAGCCTTGTATGTTCTGTGACGGCAGTGTAAATAGCCGTTACATTGATTAAATTTTTTTGGTAGACATCAACTGTGTTACCGTCAGTTTGCATTATATTAGGTCGCATTTACTGGCTGTGTACTTTTTTAAGAAATATTCATAAACATTTGTATACAATGTAGTGAGCTCTTGTTATCTGCTTTATCTTGCTTCGCATGTTTTTATGACAGCGGCAAGATTAGCAATATCTTTTACCGACATATCACAATTTTGCTTTCAAAGTTTACTGACCATTAGTGTCCTTATGTTTCGCGTGCTAATCAGCTATGCAGGTCTTGTGACAGCAGTGCAGTAGCTTTTTACATTTATTAGCTCATTTAGTCGGCTGGTACTATTTGTGATATTGTCCACTTGTACTATACCAGGCTGTAGTTATCGGCTGGGTTTTATTATAAGAATATACTTGCAATATATTTTTACATTATTTAGTGAATTTTCGCTACCAGATTTAGTCACAATTTAACTAAATTGTGAGATTTTTAGGAGCTCACTCATTGATTTTTTTTACAGTAGTGCTCAAAATTACCTTCCCCATTATATATTGCCTGGTAATCTTGGTTGTGGTGCTCTCTGTACGTTTGTTTGTTTTTATGTATTTGTACTGAAATAAAATTGTTATTATTTTTTTCATCAAAAAAACTCTTTGGTTATTTCTCCTACTCCATTCTTCAATGTTATATGGGGAAATAGCATTTGTTTTGTATCTATTCTGGAGTTATTGATTATTACTTAGGGTAGTCATTCGGCATAAGGAATTGTCTTTGTTAATATTATACACCTGGTATCTTCTGATACAGTACCCTTTTTCTGCTTTTTATATTCTGGTCTAATCCACACTGAGCCTGAGAGCATCTGTGTGTGACTCTTGAAATACATACGGAGATTGCAATTTTCCCCTATACTATATACACCTGGTATCTTCTGATACAGTACCCTTTTTCTGCTTATTATATTTCTGGTTTAAGCGATACTGAGCCTGAGATCATCTGTGTGTGACTCCTGAAATATATAAGGAGATTTACAATTTTTTCCCTATACTATATAAACCTGGTATATGTTAGGGGTCGAGTTCCCGCTTCTGACAAGGGGAATCTCGAGCCATCCCCGCTGCGGTCTCCCATCCATCTCCGGCCGCAGTGGAGCCTGCTCAGCAAAGACATCGTTCCCAGCGTCTTGCCCAGTCTAATGCTGTGCAGAGGATGAAAGCTGCCTCTCCGGGTCCTGCCATTGTAACCAGTGCAGGTCAGCGGCAAGCAGACATAGTTGGAACTAAGTCCTGTGTTTTCCCTTCTGAGCATACCCAGGGTAAGATCTCTCATAGGAGATCAGGGGTCACATGCTCACCTACTGCAGCGACTCCTATGGGTCCGCCAGGAAGGTCCTGAAGCTGTTTGTGTTCTGGAACAGTTTCCCATTGGACTTTTCTGGAAGGTCTTGTAGTTGCTGCTATAAAAGGGTTGCATGGCCGCATGGCCATGCGCTAGTATCAAATCTGTTGTGTGTTTTAGGCCAGTGTGGTCATGTACTCATTCGGTTAGGGCTCGGCTGAAATAGCCTCTAGAATATCGTCTACTCCGGTGAGGAGTTAGTTGTTTGCATTTCTGTTTGCATGACCACAGACTGCTATCCACCCTGCAGTTATTTGTGTTCTCCTGTGCGGTTAACAGGACACAGTCTCTACCACAGCGACTCTGTTTAGTAACAGGGTTCGCTCTTACCGCCATATAGTGCCACTATATTTATGTCAGCGACTCTGTGGTGTAACAGGGTTCGCTTGTACCACCATATAGTGCCACAGCATCCATGTCAGTGACTCGGTGGTCTAACAGAGTTCGCTTATTCTGCCATCTTGTGTCATCTTACTAGTAGCAGGCTCTGCCTGCACGGTGGACCCCGGGCTGTGAATGCATCTATTATTTATATTTATTTGGTGCGTTCCGAAGACCCTGACAGGTATATTCTGATACAGTACCCTATATCTGCTTTTTATATTCTGGTCTAATCCATACTGAGCTTAAGAGTGTCTGTGTGTGACACCTGAAATATATACAGAGATTTACAATTTTTCCCCAATACTATATACACCTTGAATCTTCTGATACATTACCCTTTATCTGCTTTTTATATTCTCGTCTTATCCATACTGAGCCTGAGAGCGTCTGTGTGTGACTCTTGAAATATATATGGAGATTGCAATTTTCCCCAATACTATATACACCTGGTATCTTCTGATAATGCACCCTTTTTCTGCTTTTTATGTTCTGGTCTAATCCATACTGAGCCTGAGAGCGTCTGTGCGTTACTCCTGAAATATATACGGAGATTTACAATTTTTTTGCTATACTATATACACCTGGTATCTTCTGATACAGTACCCTTTTTCTGCTTTTTATATTCTGGTCTAATCCATACTGAACCTGAGAGCGTCTGTGTGTGACTCCTGAAATATATAAGGAGATTTACAATTTTTTTGCTATACTATATACACCTGGTATCTTCTGATACAGTACCATTTTTATGCTTTTTATATTCTGGTCTAATCCGTACTGAGCCTGAGAGCATCTGTGTGTTACTCCTGAAATATATACGGAGATTTACAATTTTCTCCCTATACTATATACATCTGGTATCTTCTGATACAGTACCCTTTTTCTACTTTTTATATTCTGGTTTAATCGATACTGAGCCTGAGATCATCTGTGTGTGACTCCTGAAATATATAAGGAGATTTACATTTTTTTCTCTATACTATATACACCTGGTATCTTCTGATACAGTACCCGTTTTCTGCTTTTTATATTCTGGTCTAATCCATACTGAGCCTGATAGCATCTGTGTGTGACTCCTGAAATATATACAGAGATTTACAATTTTTTCCTATTCTATGTACATTTGGTATCTTCTGATACAGTACCCTTTTTCTGCTTTTTATATTCTGTTCTAATTCATACTGAGCCTGAGATCATCTGTGTGTGACTCCTGAAATTTATAAGGAGATTTACAATTTTTTCCCTATACTATATACACAAGATATATGTTAGGGGTCGAGTTCCCACTTCTGCACAAGGGGAATCTCAAGCCATCCCCGCTACTGTTTCCCATCCATCTCCGGCCGCAGTGGAGCCTGCTAAGCCGAGATTTCGTTCCCAACGTCTTGCCCAGTCTATTGCTGTGCAGAGGATGACTGCTGCCTCTCCGGGTCTTGCCATTGTAACCAGTGCAGGTCAGCGGCAAGCAGACATAGTTGGAACTAAGTCCTGTGTTTTCCCTTCTGAGCATACCCAGGGTAAGATCTCTCATAGGAGATCAGGGGTCACATGCTCATCTACTGCAGTGACCCCTATGGGTCCGCCAGGAAGGTCTTGAAGTTGTTTGTGTTCTGGAACAGTTTCCCATTGGACTTTTCTGGAAGGTCTTGTAGTTGCTGCTATAAAAGGGTTGCATGGCCGCACGACCATGCGCTAGTATCAAATCTGTTGTGTGTTTTAGGCCAGTGTGGTCATGTACGCATGCGGAAAGGGCTCGGCTGAAATAAGCCCCTAGAATATCGGCACCTCCGGTGAGGAGTTTTGTATGCACGTGTTCATGACTTGGCTGAAATAGCCACTAGAATACCGGCTACTCCGGTGAGGAGGTAGTTATTTGCGTTTCTGTCTGCATGACCACTGACTGCTATCCGCCCTGCAGTTATCTGTGTTCTCCTGTAGGGTTAACAGGACACAGTCTCTACCACAGCGACTCTGTGGAGTAACAGGGTTCCTTCTTACCGCCATATAGTGCCACTATATTTATGTCAGCGACTCTGTGGTGTAACAGAGTTCGCTTGTACCACCATATAGTGCCACAGCATCTATGTGAGCGACTCTGTGGTCTAACAGAGTTCGCTTACTCCTCCGTCTTGTGTCATCTTATTAGCAGCAGGCTCTGCCTGCACGGTGGACCCCGGGCTGCGAATGCACCTATTATTTATATTTATTTGGTGGTTCCGCAGACCCTAACAGTATATTCTGATACAGTACCCTTTATCTGCTTTTTATATTCTGGTCTAATCCATACTGAGCTTAAGAGTGTCTGTGTGAGACTCCTGCAATATATACAGAGATTTACAATTTTTCCCCAATACTATATACACCTGGTATCTTCTGATACAGTAACCTTTATCTGCTTTTTATATTCTCGTCTTAATCCATACTGAGCCTGAGAGCGTCTGTGTGTGACTCCTGAAATATATACGGAGATTGCAATTTTTCATAATACTATATACACCTGGTATCTTCTGATAATGTACCATTTTTCTGCTTTTTATGTTCTGGTCTAATCCATACTGAGCCTGAGAGCGTCTGAGTGTGACTCCTGAAATACAAGCGGAGATTAACAATTTTCTCTCCCTATAATATATACACCTGGTATTTTCTGATACAGTACCCATTTTCTGCTTTTTATATTCTGGTCTAATCCATACTGAGCCTGAAAGCATCTGTGTGTGACTACTGAAATATATTAAGAGATATACAATTTTTTCCCCATACTATATACACCTTTATCTTCTGATACAGTACCCTTTTTCTGCTTTTTATATTCTGGTCTAATCCATACTGAGCCTGAGATCATCTGTGTGTGACTCCTGAAATATATAAGGAGATTTACAATTTTTTCCCTATACTATATACACCTGGTATCTTCTGATACAGTACCCTTTTTCTGCTTTTTATATTCTGGTTAATCCATACTGAGCCTGAGAGCATCTGTGTGTGACTCCTGAAATATATACAGAGATTTACAATTTTTTCCCTATACTATGTACATCTGGTATCTTCTGATAGAGTACCCTTTTTCTGCTTTTTATATTCTGGTCTAATCCATACTGAGCCTGAGATCATCTGTGTGTGACTCCTGAAATATATAAGGAGATTTACAATTTTTTCCCTATACTATATACACCTGGTAATGTTAGGGGTCGAGTTCCCACTTCTGCACAAGGGGAATCTCAAGCCATCCCCGCTGCGGTCTCCCATCGATCTTCGGCCGCAGTGGAGCCTGCTCAGCCGAGACGTCGTTCCCAGCGTATTGCCCAGTCTATTGCTGTGCAGAGGATGACTGCTGCCTCTCCGGGTCCTGCCATTGTAACCAGTGCAAGTCAGCGGCAAGCAAACATAGTTGGAGGTAAGTCCTGTGTTTTCCCTTCTGAGCATACCCAGGGTAAGATCTCTCATAGGAGATCAGGGGTCACATGCTCAGCTAATGCAGCGACTCCTATGGGTCCGCCAGGAAGGTCCTGAAGCTGTTTGTGTTCTGGAACAGTTTTCCATTGGACTTTTCTGGAAGGTCTTGTAGTTGCTGCTATAAAAGGGTTGCATGGCCACACGGCCATGCGCTAGTATCAAATCTGTTGTGTGTTTTAGGCCAGTGTGGTCATGTACGCATGCGGTTAGGCTCGGCTGAAATAAGCACCTAAATACTGCACCTCCGTGAGGAGTTTTGTATGCACGTGTTCATGACTTGGCTGAAATAGCCTCTAGAATACCGGCTACTCCGGTGAGGAGTTGGTTGTTTGCGTTTCTGTCTGCATGACCACAGACTGCTATCCGCCCTGCAGTTATCTGTGTTCTCCTGTGGGTTAACAGGACACAGTCTCTACCACAGCGACTCTGTGGAGTAACAGGGTTCGCTCTTACCGCCATACAGTGCCACTATATCTATGTCAGCGACTCTGTGGTGTAACAGAGTTTGCTTGTACCACCATATAGTGCCACAGCATCTATTAGCAACACTGTGGTCTAACAGAGTTCGCTTATTCCGCCATCTTGTGTCATCTTACTAGCAGCAGGTGCTGCCTGCACGGTGGACCCCGGGCTGTGAATGCACCTATTATTTATATTTATTTGGTGCGTTCCGAAGATCCTAACAGGTATATTCTGATACAGTACCCTTTATCTGCTTTTTATATTCTGGTCTAATCCATACTGAGCTTAAGAGTGTCTGTGTGTGACTCCTGAAATATATACAGAGATTTACTATTTTTTCCCAAAACTATATACACCTGGTATCTTCTGATACAGTACCCTTTATCTGCTTTTTTATTCTCGTCTTATCCATACTGAGCCTGAGAGCGTCTGTGTGTGACTCCTGAAATATATACGGAGATTGCAATTTTCCCCAATACTATATACACCTGGTATCTTCTGATAATGTACACTTTTTCTGCTTTTTATGTTCTGGTCTAATCCATACTGAGCCTGAGAGCGTCTGTGTGTTACTCCTGAAATATATACGGAGATTTACAATTTTTTTGCTATACTATATACACCTGGCATCTTCTGATACAGTACCCTTTTTCTGCTTTTTATATTCTGGTCTAATCCATACTGAGCCTGAGAGCGTCTGTGTGTGACTCCTGAAATACAGCGGAGATTTAACAATTTTCTCCCTATACTATATACACCTGGTATTTCTGATACAGTACCCTTTTTCTGCTTTTTATATTCAGGTCTAATCCATACTGAGCCTGAGATCATCTGTATGTGACTCCTGAAATATATAAGGAGATTTACAATTTTTTCCCTATACTATATACACCTGGTATCTTCTGATACAGTACCCTTTTTCTGCTTTTTATATTCTGGTCTAATCCATACTGAGCCTGAGAGCATCTGTGTGTGGACTATTGAAATATATACAGAGATTTACAATTTTTCCCATATTCTATGTACATCTGGTATCTTCTGATACAGTACCCTTTTTCTGCTTTTTTTATTCTGGTCTAATCCATACTGAGCCTGAGATCATCTGTGTGTAATTCCTGAAATATATAAGGAGATTTACAATTTTTTCCCTATACTATATACCTATATGTGGTCATTCCACTTCTAAGGAATCTCAACCATCCGCTGCGTCTACATCCATTCGCGCATGGAGCTCTCAGCGAGATTTGTTCCAACTTCTGCAGTCTATTAGTGCAGAGATACTGCTGCTCTCGGGTCCTGCATTGTACCAGTGCAGTCCGCAAGCAACATAGTTTAACTGAGTCTGGTTTCCTTCTGACATACAGGTAATCTCTCAGAGAGATCAGGTCACATGCTCATTACTGCTGTACCCTATGGGTCGCCAGAAGGTCCTGAAGCGTTGTGTGACAGTTTCCATGCTTCTGAGCTGTATTGCTAAAAGTTCAGCCGCACGGCATGCGTATATCAAATCTGTGTGTTTTAGCCATGTGGTCTGTACATTGGAAAGCTAGCTGAATACCTATACGAACTCCGGTGAGAGTTTTGTATGCACGTGTTCATGACTGCTGAAATGCCACAGAATACCGTACTCCGTGAGTAATTGCGTTTCTGCTGCATGACCACAGACTGCATATCCGCCTGCAGTATCTGTGTTCTCCTGGGTTACAGGACCAGTCCTACCCAGCGTATCTGTGATAACAGGGTTCGCATCTTACCACCATATGCACAGATCTATGTCAGCGCTCTGAGTTAACAGAGTTCGCTTATTCTCCGTCTTGTGTCCTTATAGCAGCAGCCTGCCTGCACGTGCCGGCTGCAATGCCTTTTATTATTGGCGTCGCAACTACGGATCGATACAGTACCTTATGCTTTTATATCTGGTCTAATCCATACTGAGCTAGTGTCTGTGTGAGACTACTGCAATATATACAGAGATTTACAATTTTCACCAATACTATATACACCTGTTATCTTCTGATACAGTACCCTTTATCTGCTTTTTATATTCTCGTCTAATCCATACGGAGCCGGAGATCGTCTGTGTGTGACTCCTGAAATATATACGGAGATTTACAATTTTTTCCCTCTACTATATACACCTGGTATCTTCTGATACAGTACCCTTTTCTGCTTTTTTATATTCTGGTCTAATCCATACTGAGCCTGAGATCATCTGTGTGTGACTTCTGAAATATATAAGGAGATTTACAATTTTTTCCCTATACTATATACACCTGGTATCTTCTGATACAGTACCCTTTTTCTGCTTTTTATATTCTGGTCTAATCCATACTGAGCCTGATAGCATCTGTGTGTGACTCCTGAAATACATACGGAGATTGCAATTTTCTCCTATACTATATACACCTGGTATCTTCTGATACAGTACCCTTTTTCTGCTTTTTATATTCTGGTTTAATCGATACTGAGCCTGAGATCATCTGTGTGTGACTCCTGAAATATATAAGGAGAATTACAATTTTTTCCCTATAGTATATACACCTGGTATCTTCTGATACAGTACCCTTTTTCTGCTTTTTATATTCTGGTCTAATCCATACTGAGCCTGAGAGCATCTGTGTGTGACTCCTGAAATACATGCGGAGATTTCAATTTTCCCCATACTATATACACCTGGTATCTTCTGATACAATACCCTTTTTCTGCTTTTTTATATTCCGGTCTAATCCATACTTAGCCTGATAGCATCTGTGTGTGACTCCTGAAATACATACGGAGATTGCAATTTTTCCTATACTATATACACCTGGTATCTTCTGATACAGTACCCTTTTTCTGCTTTTTATATTCTGGTTTAATCGATACTAAGCCTGAGATCATCTGTGTGTGACTCCTGAAATATATAAGGAGATTTACAATTTTTTCCCTATAGTATATACACCTGGTATCTTCTGATACAGTACCCTTTTTCTGCTTTTTATATTCTGGTCTAATCCATACTGAGCCTGAGAGCATCTTTGTGTGACTCCTGAAATACATACAGAGATTTACAATATTTTCCCTATACTATATACACCTGGTATATGTTAGGGGTCGAGTTCCCGCTTCTGCACAAGGGAATCTCGAGCCATCCCCGCTGCGGTCTCCCATCCATCTCCGGCCGCAATGGAGCCTGCTCAGCCGAGACGTCGTTCCCTGCGTCTTGCCCATTTTTATGCTGTGCAGATTTTTATTGCTGCCTCTCGGGTCCTGCCATTGTAACCAGTGCAGGTCAGCGGCAAGCAGACATAGTTGGAACTAAGTCCTGTGTTTTCCCTTCTGAGCATACCCAGGGTAAGATCTCTCATAGCAGATCAGGGTCACATGCTCAGCTACTGCAGCAACTCCTATGGTCCGCGAGGAAGGTCCTGAAGCTGTTTGTGTTCTGGAACAGTTTCCCATTGGACTTTTCTGGAAGGTCTTGTAGTTGCTGCTATAAAAGTGTTGCATGGCCGCAAGGCCCTGCACTAGTGTCAAATCTGTTGTGTGTTTTAGGCTGTGGTTCCACGGTCCGGAACCACAGCGCTTTGGACGGAGCGGAAATTCCGCTCCGTCTAAGCCCCGCCCCCTTTCTGACGCGCGTTCTTTCCGGAGGTGTTCAGGACACCTCCGGAACACCTCCGGAAAGAACGCAGGGCTACATAGCCCTGTGTTAAATTCTGTTGCGGCGACGCACCGTCGCCGCAACACGCGAGGACATGCTGCGGTCTGAAAAGACGCGCCGCATGTCCGTTTACGCAGGTCTCCCGCCAGCGTGTTGTTACGCATAGTGGAGACGGGATTTTTTGAAATCCCCTCCACTATGCTGTAACATCTGGACGCTGCGTGTTTGGCGCTGCGCCAGCGCACAGCGCCAAACACGCAGGGTTTACTGATCGTGGAAACTCACCCTTAGGCCAGTGTGGTCATGTACTCATGCGGTTAGGGCTCGGCTGAAATAGCCTCTAGAATACCGGCTACTCCGGTGAGGAGTTAGTTGTTTGCGTTTCTGTCTGCATGACCACAGACTGCTATCTGCCCTGCAGTTATCTGTGTTCTCCTGTGCGGTTAACAGGACACAGTCTCTACCACAGCGACTCTGTTGAGTAGGGTTCGCTCTTACCGCCATATAGTGCCACTATATCTATGTCAGCAACTCTGTGGTGTAACAGAGTTCGCTTGTACCACCATATAGTGCCACAGCATCTATGTCAGCAACTCTGTGGTCTAACAGAGTTCGCTTATTCCACCATCTTGTGTCATCTTACTAGCAGCAGGTTCTGCCTGCACGGTGGACCCCGGGCTGTGAATGCACCTATTATTTATATTTATTTGGTGCGTTCCGAAGATCCTAACAGGTATATTCTGATAGAGTACCCTTTATCTGCTTTTTATATTCAGGTCTAATCCATACTGAGCTTAAGTGTGTCTGTGTGTGACTCCTGAAATATATACAGAGATTTACTATTTTTTCCCAAAACTATATACACCTTGTATCTTCTGATACAGTACCCTTTATTTGCTTTTTATATTCTCGTCTTATCCATACTGAGCCTGACAGCATCTGTATGTGACTCCTGAAATATATACGGAGATTGCAATTTTCCCCAATCCTATATACACCTGGTATCTTCTGACAATGTACCCTTTTTCTGCTTTTTATGTTCTCGTCTAATCCATACTGAGCCTGCGAGCGTCTGTGTGTTACTCCTGAAATATATACGGAGATTTACAATTTTTTTGCTATACTATATACAACTGGTATCTTCTGATACAGTACCCTTTTTCTGCTTTTTATATTCTGGTCTAATCCATACTGAGCCTGAGAGCGTCTGTGTGTGACTCCTGAAATATATACGGAGATTTACAATTTTTTCCCTATACTATATACAACTGGTAACTTCTGATACAGTACCCTTTTTATGCTTTTTATTTTCTGGTCTAATCCATACTGAGCCTGAGAGCATCTGTGTGTGACTCCTGAAATATATACAGAGATTTACAATTTTTTTCGCTATACTATATACACCTGGTATCTTCTGATACAGTACCCTTTTTCTGCTTTTTATATTCTGTTCTAATTCATACTGAGCCTGAGATCATCTGTGTGTGACTCCTGAAATTTATAAGGAGATTTACAATTTTTTCCCTATACTATATACACAAGATATATGTTAGGGGTCGAGTTCCCACTTCTGCACAAGGGGAATATCAAGCCATCCCCGCTACTGTTTCCCATCCATCTCCGGCCGCAGTGGAGCCTGCTAAGCCGAGATTTCGTTCCCAACGTCTTGCCCAGTCTATTGCTGTGCAGAGGATGACTGCTGCCTCTCCGGGTCTTGCCATTGTAACCAGTGTAGGTCAGCGGCAAGCAGACATAGTTGGAACTAAGTCCTGTGTTTTCCCTTCTGAGCATACCCAGGGTAAGATCTCTCATAGGAGATCAGGGGTCACATGCTCATCTACTGCAGTGACCCCTATGGGTCCGCCAGGAAGGTCTTGAAGCTGTTTGTGTTCTGGAACAGTTTCCCATTGGACTTTTCTGGAAGGTCTTGTAGTTGCTGCTATAAAAGGGTTGCATGGCCGCACGGCCATGCGCTAGTATGAAATCTGTTGTGTGTTTTAGGCCAGTGTGGTCATGAACGCATGCGGAAAGGGCTCGGCTGAAATAAGCCCCTAGAATATCGGCACCTCCGGTGAGGAGTTTTGTATGCACGTGTTCATGACTTGGCTGAAATAGCCACTAGAATACGGCTACTCCGGTGAGGAGGTAGTTATTTGCGTTTCTGTCTGCATGACCACTGACTGCTATCCGCCCTGCAGTTATCTGTGTTCTCCTGTAGGGTTAACAGGACACAATCTCTACCACAGCGACTCTGTGGAGTAACAGGGTTCTCTCTTACCGCCATATAGTGCCACTATATTTTTGTCAGCGTCTCTGTGGTGTAACAGAGTTCGCTTGTACCACCATATAGTGCCATAGCATCTATGTCAGCGAATCTGTGGTCTAACAGAGTTCGCTTATTCCTCCGTCTTGTGTCATCTTATTAGCAGCAGGCTCTGCCTGCACGGTGGACCCCGGGCTGCGAATGCACCTATTATTTATATTTATTTGGTGTGTTCCGCCGACCCTAACAGGTATATTCTGATACAGTACCCTTTATCTGCTTTTTATATTCTGGTCTAATCCACACTGAGCTTAAGAGTGTCTGTGTGAGATTCCTGCAATATATACAGAGATTTACAATTTTTCCCCAATACTATATACACCTGGTATCTTCTGATACAGTACCCTTTATCTGCTTTTTATATTCTCGTCTTATCCATACTGAGCCTGAGAGCGTCTGTGTGTGACTCCTGAAATATATACGGAGATTGCAATTTTCCCCAATACTATATACACCTGGTATCTTCTGATAATGTACCCTTTTTCTGCTTTTTATGTTCTGGTCTAATCCATACTGAGCCTGAGAGCGTCTGTGTGTTACTCCTGAAATATATACGGAGATTTACAATTTTTTTGCTATACTATATACACCTGGCATCTTCTGATACAGTACCCGTTTTCTGCTTTTTATATTCTGGTCTAATCCATACTGAGCCTGAGAGCGTCTGTGTGTGACTCCTGAAATACGAGCGGAGATTAACAATTTTCTCCCTATACTATATACACCTGGTATTTTCTGATACAGTACCCATTTTCTGCTTTTTATATTCAGGTCTAATCCATACTGAGCCTGAGATCATCTGTATGTGACTCCTGAAATATATAAGGAGATTTACAATTTTTTCCCTATACTATATACACCTGGTATCTTCTGATACAGTACCTTTTTTCTGCTTTTTATATTCTGGTCTAATCCATACTGAGCCTGAGAGCATCTGTGTGTGACTACTGAAATATATACAGAGATTTACAATTTTTTCCATATTCTATGTACATCTGGTATCTTCTGATACAGTACTAGTGTTGAGCATTCCGATACCGCAAGTATCGGGTATCGGCCGATATTCGCGTTATCGGAATTCCGATACTTAATTCCGATACTTTTTCCATATCGTATACCGGAATCGGAAGTTCCCATAATTCTTTGAGAGGCAATGTGATTTTAGTCAGCCAATGAGGAATCCTACGAAGTGTGGGCACATCCTGTAATGATGCGGTCATCTTAACTAATGGCATGGCTGTGATTGGCTGCTGAAATGATGTCAGAATGCACTATAAAAGGCGCCGCAGCCATTTTAGCGTCACTGTGCTGTGAACTCAGTTAGGGACAGAACGCTGCTGTGCTGACTCTGAGGGACAGTTAGATATTGCGATTTTGTGTACTACTGTGCTTGAGGCAGGCTAGTTTACCAACCGCTGTGTAAAGCTTCATTTTGCCAGTGTTGTTTTAACAGCTCTGTGCAAGGTGTGTGTGTGACAGTGCAGGTGACGCTGCAGTTTGCTCTGCATCCACCGCTGTTTGTAGGCATCTGCACGTGTCACTTTTTTTTTTTTTTTTTTTATTTTATTTAGTGGAATTGGTGCAGCTCCATTATATTAGAAAAAAATCAAATCTATTAGTGTGACGTGCTTCCATCCGTATACAATACATTGGTTGCAAACACTATAGAAGTACAGAAAGGAGCTTTTCACAGATTGTGGACAGTTGTGTTTCAGTGTTCACTTCAGTCTGTGTTTTTTACTTTTTTGAGTGCAGATCACGCTCCAGTTACATGTTCAAGCACTGCTGCTTGTACTCTGCTGAGCGTGTCTCAGTGGCTCATCCTTTTCATTTATCTCCAATTGGTTCTGCTACATTCCATTTAAAATAAATCTAATCTATTAGTGTGACGCGCTTCCATCCGTATACAATACATTGGTTGCAAACACTATAGAAGTACAGAAAGGAGCTTTTCACAGATTGTGGACAGTTGTGTTTCAGTGTTCACTTCAGTCTGTGTTTTTTACTTTTTTTAGTGCAGATCACGCTCCAGTTACATGTTCAAGCACTGCTGCTTGTACTCTGCTGAGCGTGTCTCAGTGGCTCATCCTTTTCATTTATCTCCAATTGGTTCTGCTACATTCCATTTAAAATAAATCTAATCTATTAGTGTGACGCGCTTCCATCCGTATACAATACATTGGTTGCAAACACTATAGAAGTACAGAAAGGAGCTTTTCACAGATTGTGGACAGTTGTGTTTCAGTGTTCACTTCAGTCTGTGTTTTTTACTTTTTTGAGTGCAGATCACGCTCCAGTTACATGTTCAAGCACTGCTGCTTGTACTCTGCTGAGCGTGTCTCAGTGGCTCATCCTTTTCATTTATCTCCAATTGGTTCTGCTACATTCCATTTAAAATAAATCTAATCTATTAGTGTGACGCGCTTCCATCCGTATACAATACATTGGTTGCAAACACTATAGAAGTACAGAAAGGAGCTTTTCACAGATTGTGGACAGTTGTGTTTCAGTGTTCACTTCAGTCTGTGTTTTTTACTTTTTTGAGTGCAGATCACGCTCCAGTTACATGTTCAAGCACTGCTGCTTGTACTCTGCTGAGCGTGTCTCAGTGGCTCATCCTTTTCATTTATCTCCAATTGGTTCTGCTACATTCCATTTAAAATAAATCTAATCTATTAGTGTGACGCGCTTCCATCCGTATACAATACATTGGTTGCAAACAATATAGAAGTACACAAACGGGCCTTTCACAGCTACTGAACATGGGTTTTTAATTTTTAACTAAAATATGTATTTTTTCAAATGACACAAATATAAGTAATGTTGAAGAGGAATAGTCCTACATCCATTGTTTGCAAAATATTACAGGTGTACATCATGTCCCTTAATCAACAATGTATTATTATATTTACTTGTATGCTTTTATTTAAAAGCCAAGAACACAGAAGGATAACCTTCGCACTGCAGCTGTTGTCAAAGTTCAACCCACATTATGCACTTCCAACATTGCAGCATTTGAGGCATGATGTGAGTTGGATTGGTCAAAGTTATGGAGTGAGAAGGTTCACCATCAGTACCCTATAGCATAAGTATGCTTTTGTGTTAGCATTTGTGTTAGACATGTGGATATCTGCCATAATATGTCACAATTATTTAGTTACAGATTTGTTACCAACACTAATCATTGAATGGTTTTAAATTTGACGTTTCACTTGTTTACAGCTTAGAAATAAGGGTGTAGCCTGATATCTATGTGTAGCACTAGCCACTTTAACATGTCATGTTTTTTTAAACATGTGTAGCTAGGTAGCAGTAATTTTTGCCGGACACACAGCAGGGGAACAGCAGGCGTTACTGAACCCCACTATCACTATAGCTTGTGTATTGGTCTGTGGACACGACACTTCTGAGCAGCAACTGGCAGTGTTGTAGCCCAGGGAGTATAGCTCAGGTGGTAGAAAGATGAACATAACAGGAGACATGGAAAACGTTGTCAACCAGTTAGTTAATCTGAAACCGGACAGGCAAATTCAGGCGAGATCCATGCCTAGTTCATTTTCAGAAAAGTAAGCCGTTCTACATTATCGTAGGATAGTCGCATGCAACGGTCTGTTAGTACACCACCTGCAGCAGTAAAGACGCGCTCCGATAATACACTGCCAGCAGATCAAGCCAGCACCTCCAATGCATACTGGCTAAGCTCTGGCCATGTATCCAGCTTAGAGACACAAAACTTGAATGGGGAAGAGCCATCTGGGAGTACACTGAGAGGGCAAGACATGTAGTCTGTCACCATCTTACGGAAATGTTGCCTCCTGCTGACTGGAGCCGTCTCGGATGGTGTAGACATTGGTGGCGCTGCCACAAAACTTCGACACATTTGGAACATACTGTTCTTGCCCTGTGCAGAGGCGCTGCTTGTGCTCCCTCTTGTTGCAGAGCTGTCTCCACTGCCTCGACGCACAGAGCTGCTTTGTAAATCAGTAGCAGCAGCAGTGCTCTCGGCTGGAATGGAGAACATTATGGATTGCACCAGTGTGTCTTGGTACTTCCGCATTTTACGCTCCCGGTTCAACGGTGTGATGAGGCTTTGTAAGTTGTCCCGGTAGCGAGGGTCTAGGAGGGTGTACACCCAATAATCAGACGTGGTGTGAATGTGTTCGATGCGGCGGTCGTTTCTCAGCCACTGCAGCATGAAATCAACCATGTGCTGCAGACTCCCAACTGGCCAAGAAACGTTGTCCCCTGCAAGAGGCGTCATCTCCGCCTGCTGTGCATCACCCCACCCTTGGTCTACATACTGACTAGAGCATTGTCTACCTCCCTCTGGAGCGATGTCTTCCTCCTCCATTGACTCCTCCTCATCCTCCTCACAAAGTCCTTCAAATACATATAAATTTACAAAATTTAAAACTCAAAATTTAAAAACTTTGTATCATAATTCTGTAACATCAGTTTATGGAAACACAATAGCATTACAAAAGGATAGACAAAAAATGTACATTATGTGCTTTGTAAATACATTAAAAGTTTGTAATGGTTATGAAAATATAGACAGCGACTCTGGAGGTTCAATTGTTGATACAGCATGGTACTTTGAAAGTCCTCCAGCCCTTTGTGAGGAACCACGTTGCGCTGACTGTCCAGAAGGTGATGGAATTTGTGACTCCTCATCCTCCACCTCTTCCAAAACCTCATGCCTTAGTGCTTGCAGTGTTTTTTGAAGCAGGCAGATAAGGGGGACAGTCAGGCTGACTAGTGCATCATCTGCACTCGCCATCCGCGTTGACTCATCAAACGCACGCAAAACGTGGCAGATATCCTTCATAGAGTTATTCGCCACTCATTACACTGGCAGTGGCTGCCCATTCATTATAGGATCCAATTCTAATTACTGGTTCTCACCAACATAGCTCTCCACAGCGCAGCACCCCCCTACATCTCCTCCCTTATTTATATTTATCGGCCTAACCGACTGCTGCAACCCTGCAAACCCCCTCGCTAACCTCTCCCACTAATCCGTACCTCCCACTCCCAACCCAAGGGCTTCACCCCCCCGCCCAACCCTTGGGAAAGCTCACCCCAAAAATTTGGACTATCCGCCAAATTTTGGGTGGTTCGGGGCCCCCCCAAAACACATTTTTTTCACATGGCCTAAACACATTCCCCAATCAAAATCATTCTATGTGTAATTTTGTGTGTGTGCCCATTCCTATCTCCATCATCCCCCATTTCCCTTAAAAAAATGGGCCATCATTTTAAAAACCCATTTTATAAAACACCTGTACTTGTATCCCCCACCCTCATTGAGATTTAAGCTTTACCAGCAGGGGCGGGTGATTTTTTCTTTAATATTGTATTGTTAACGTTGTTTCTTAGACTCTGTTTAAACGTTAAACTTAAAGCACTGCGGAATATTTATGGCGCTAATAAATAAAAAATATTATTATCTTTTAAGGGCCCACCAGTATGGGAAGTTGAACCCGCAAATTCGAGTTGACTCGCCGATGCCGATACTCCCTTACTGTTTGGGTGCTGCTCACACAACCCTCCCAAAAATGTAACAGGAATTCCACCTGGTTGGGGATTTACATAAAAAAGCGATGTTTTAGAAGGGAAATCTGCGTTGCAGAGCTGCAATCACGACGGCCATCTGGAACGTCGCAAGTGAGCGCACTCTAGCGGACCTTGTTCACATGCATCAAGACCGATAGCCCTCAAAAAACTCTGCACACCAAGTTTAGCCATAAACAGACAGGTATGTGAGTGAGGTTGCCAAAACCCCGAGCTGACACCAATTCGGGGATTGCAAACACACCAAGCCTCCTTTGATTCTCTTTCCCAAAAAACCCAAACTCCCTTCCTGCTTTATGGCATTTCAAGCTCCTGCGCTTGTCAAGATTCCCCAAAAGGGAAAATTAATTTCAGGGTGGCCTGTTGACATTTGGCACGGGTGTGCCCTACGGCGCAACAGTAAAATTCCGGGGGG
>JARQOD010003834.1:0-37295 GCA_033576555.1 Oophaga sylvatica | reverse complement strand
CCATTATATATGGAGCATTATATATGGGGACCATTATATTTGGATCATCATATGGGGCCCATCTTATACTAGAGCATCATATTGGGGTTCATTATTCATGGGGCATCACTGAAGCCCATTATATATGGAGCATTACATATGGGGCCCATTGTATATGGAGCATTATATAGGCCTATCATACACTGGAGCTAATCCATGGGGCCATCATACACTGAAGCATTATAAATGGGGCCATCATACACTGGAGCATCATAGACGGGGCCCATTATACACTGGAGCATCATATGGGGCCCATTATATATGGAGCATTATATAGGCCCATCATACACTGGAGCAGCATCCATGGGGTCCATCATATATGGAGCATCATATGGGGCCCATCATATACTACAGCATCATATGGGGTTCATTATTTATGGGGCATCATATGGAGCCCATTATATATGGAGCATTATATATGGGGACCATTTATTTGGAGCATTATATGGGGCTCATCATACACTGAAGCATCATCCATGGGGCCCTTCATATACTGGAGCATCATATGGGGCCCATCATCATATACTGGAGCATCATATGGGGCCCATTATATATGGAGCATTATATAGGCCCATCATACACTGGAGCATCATCCATGGGGGCCATCATATACTGTAGCATTATGTGGAGCTCATCATGTACTGTATGGAACATTATATGGGACAAATTATTTATGGAGCAATATATGGGGCTCATTAATCTGTATGGCGCACTATGTGGTGGCCATAATACTGTATGGAGGAATTTACTGTCCGGTTTTTGAGCTATTTAGAATTTAAAATAGATATCAGTTATGTCATGTAAGAAGTGAAGTATTTTTCATTGTACTATACCTATATTTCTCTGCCGTATCGGAGCATCATGAATTGTGGATGTGTTACAGGGGCCCCACTGAGACTCTTTGGCCCGGGGCCCACGAAAACCTGGAGCCAGCCCTGCCACCCCACAACTTTAGCCAAATAACCCCCAGTTTTCAATGCGTAACTATTATTATAAAGTAAATTAAGGTTGACAAGTTAAGTAATAAGAATTGATGTCGTTGCATTGAAATGGGCATTTTAGTTATGTTTACTGTCCTCCACTCCCTGCCGACTTTTCTTTCCCCATTGACTTGCAATGGGTTTCGTGTTTCAGTCGAACCTTCAACTTTTTCCGATAGTCAGCGATTTCGTTCAACTCGACTTTTGTGAAAGTCGGGTGGTCCGAAACCCGACTCGACGCTCCCGGAAGCAAAGTCGCTCATCTCTAATTGTTGTTTTATCATACCTATTTTTACTATTCCAATCTAGCAACACTATAATCCACAACAATAATGCTTGCCGTAGTTTAATGTTTGGGCCTGACTGTAGTGAGTACCCAATGTGAACTAGCCTAACAAGACAGTAGCCATATTAATGTACTAAAGCAATTACATCATAGACAAAACAAATGTGATTTATAATCAAAAACATATTCACTAAAATATATTTTTCTACTAGATTTACTAATCAAAATATATATAGAAATGTATTAGATTTTATCTATGTTTCAATTAAGATTCCTTTAGGCCTAATTCAGATTCCTGCGATTTTTCATGTATGAAAAAAAAAGGACTGTTAATCCTTTTTCAATCAGTGTTTGGTCAATATCAGTTGTTGCCATCAGAGTTTCATCAGTGATTTTCATGTATGAAAAAATTAAATGAATACATTAGGAAGTTCTCCTATATATTGCAATGGTAATCATGAACAGCACATGGACGGAGCACTGATGTCTCTCATGTACTGTCCATTATTTTCATGGGCCCATAGACTGGCATGGGCAGTTTGATCCATGACTCAGATAAAAAATGGACATGGTTCATAAAAAACACGGACATCTGAACAGCCCATAGAATATGAGAGATACATGTAAAAACCGCAAATATATTACTTAAGTTACTCACAGACGTCTGAATGAAGTCTGAGAATAAACCATGGAAGGTTTTAAATCGGTTCTGCACCCATTTTTATAATTTATAAATTAATATAATTTATAACTCCGTGTGCTATTAAAGAAAAAATAGCAGATACTATGACTCCCTTGTCATTCCTCTGTTCTGCTGGCTGGATTACTTGGTGCCTTCGGCTGGCATCACACTAGCGAGTTTGATGCGAGTTAGTCGCACGACTTACTCGCATCAACACCCGGCACGGCCCGCCCGCTCTTGGACCCGAGTATTTTTATTTTTATTTTTGTTTTTGTTTTATTTTAATTTTATTTTATTTTTATATTTTTTTATTTTTATTTCTTTATTATTATTATTATTATTATTATTATTACTATTATTATTGTTAATTTTCAATTTCATTTTATTTTATTTTTATTTTTTGCATACTTTGTGTTCTTGGCTACACCTTATTTTACTAAATCAGAAGTATTGTTCATCATTTATTTTTCATTATTCATTTATTTTTTACTTTTTATTTCTTACTTTTTATTTTTTATTTTTCTTTTTCATCTATACATTATTTTTCAAACTCTGTAATTATTTCCCTCATTTCAGGTTTCATGTATCTCATCCCCTTTTCTCTACTATTAATATTCCTATTGTTTACAGATACACCCCCCCTTTTTTTTTTTCCATATGTATCTCATATACCTTTGGGTATTACTTTTCCTTTGTCTCCTCCTTTTTTTTCCTATGTATTCCTTTTTCCTTTCACCAATCTGTATACCCGTATCGCTATATCCTTTTGAAACACTGTGGTTACAGACGCCGCGTTATAAACATCACCTACACCATTGTGCAACCGCACAAGTTCTTTCTGAGTCACCTCAGCCCTTAATCTCCTCATTCTCTATATAAAGCGCTGCAAGCCCTGTGCGCATGCACAGTGAGCGATGACACGCTCCTGCATGCCAAGCTCTTCAGCAGTTCCAGCCTCCCAGTGGGCTCTGTCAGAACCGGAAATAACGCTGAGACGCTAGGTTTTAAGCGCCACTTCCCCATAGCACTTACACTTTCATCACTGAACGGATGATCTAATTTGCGATTTTCCTAGGTTGGTGTCTACTTTCCTGATACAAGACTGCCATCTGCTTGTGGTATGTTTACTGCATCTCACTTCTTGTTAATCTTTATTTTTTTCCTCTGGCTTATCTCCATATATAGTTTGCACGAAGCTTGCCTCCTGCTTATCTCCTCTCCCTTCATATTCTGCATTATAAGGTTAGTTATACTTTGTACCCTTTTGGATCAGTTCTCCTGGAATATTTCTTTATACATTGTACCTGCGAGCTTTAATTATGTATTTATGTTTTTCTATACAAAAAAAGGTTTTTTCTTTGATTGATTTATCTGATTCTGTATTAAACTTTATCTATGCAATTGTGTTAATCAGCCTAAAACTATCATAAATGAGGACACTGTTTGACTTCCAGGGGG
The DNA here is from genome assembly GCA_033576555.1 of Oophaga sylvatica. Classification (NCBI taxonomy): domain Eukaryota; kingdom Metazoa; phylum Chordata; class Amphibia; order Anura; family Dendrobatidae; genus Oophaga; species Oophaga sylvatica. The sequence continues at coordinate 33,850 of JARQOD010003834.1, read as the reverse complement.
GATTTTTTACACTGCTCCTCCGGATTTATGTCTCTTCCCTATAGCCCTATAATACTACTTTCTTGGCCCAGATGGCTATAATTACTATATATAAACTATGACATATTCGTATCATGGGATTGTTTTGTATATTTTTTGTATATTCTTTGTATATGATTGTATATAGTTGTTTTTATGTTGTTTGTTATTTTGTACAGCACTCTTCTTATATTTGTCTTTATGCTTGTTTCACAGTGAGGTTTTGAAAAAGACCGCTTATGGTCGAAACGTTACCCCAGCAGCACTGTCCGTTATATTTGCATACCACATAATTTTCTGTGGTGTATGTATATTTGTGTAATCAAATAAATGAAAACTTATTTTCTTCACATTCAATATTGAGTGCGGCTGATTTCTCTTTGAATCTGGACATTCCGTTCAGCCAGCACCAATCTCTAACTGTACAGTGTGCACATCATTTACTCAGAACTTGGACGCGAGTGTGCGGCTGCATGTATTTCTATGCCACCGTGCACTCTGGTCCGAGAGCGGGCGGCCATGCCGGGTGTTGATGCGAGTAAGTCGTGTGACTAACTCGCATCAAACTCGCTAGTGTGACGCCGGCCTTCTTCTCATTGTCTTCTGCCTGGTCAGCACCTGATCAGTGAGGCTTATCAGTGGATGTGTAGCGGTAACACTTTGGCTGCATCAATATTCACTGCTGTAGCAATCGTTCACTGCAGTGGTAATCAACATGTTACCACTACAACCTGTGATTAGTTGCAGCAGTGAGATGATGACTGAGCAGGAAGAGAAGGAGAAGACACTATCGGGATACTCAGCCTGCAGGACAGAGGCATATCGGGGGGGGTCCATAGATATGTGCCATTTTTTTTTTCTGAATATTCTGGAGTCATGTATAAATTATATAAAGTTGTGTAGCAACAGTATAGTAATAATAAATCATAAACTCACATATAAACATCATTTTGAGGTTTAATAAAACATGTAGGAAAACACTCCCTTACATTTAGAAGGATATTTATATGCTTGTTTGCTGTTTTCCATACTAATCTTCAGAAGTGAAAATACAAGCTGTATCTCAGTAATATAGTACAATTTCAAGACAGGCCAGCTTTCTTATTTCCGAATATACTACAAAATATGCTGTAAAAAAAAAAAATACACTTTGGTGCAGTAGTTTAAAAATGAATTTAATGTATAATCTTACCCACTCTCAGAACAAAATCATTGTAAGACTGATAATTGATTCATCAAGGACATCAAACATCTCAATAGAAAAATCTGCAAGTGTGCTTAGATGAGCATAAATCGATTTCTTTGCCTGTAAGGACAAAAAAAAAAAAACTGGAGTAAAATTTTACACCTAAAACTAAGCCATTCCAAATATTTCAAAGTGATTGTGAAGACGACATCTTTAACTGAATCCTGCATTTCTGAATTCCATTTCTCTCTTCCATTCTCAGGGAACCATTTACTATAATGGGGGTGTCTGGTTTTCTTAATGTGTTCATGTTTTTTAAAGGAATATGCTGACTTATAATGTAACTGTCATTTCAGGAGAAAATGCAGCAGACTATGCCTTTAGCAAATCTCTACTCCCCTCCCATAAAATCTTATAAGCACCAACTGTAATTTCCTATCTTTGCTGAACACAGAAGTGATAGACTTTACTTCTGAATTGAGTTAAAGAAGAATCCTGGAGGAAAAAGAAGCAGATATCACTGATAAGATATATTTAGTGATGAGCGAACTCGCTCGCCACTACTCGTTACTTGCCCGGGTATCACAGTGCTCGGTGTACTCAGTGAGCAGCGAGCATTTCCGGGATTATTCGCCGGGAACAGGGGTCTCCACCCAGCATTTTTGGCGGACTTTACAGACCCAATCACACTGCAGGGAATGTCTGCCAGGCAATGAAACGCCGCAGCCATCTTGTTGTGTTCGTGCAGTGATTGGCTTGGCTGCACAGCATCATCATGTGTTATAAGAGACCGGACGCTGCCCTGCTCGCAGCATTCAGCTCCGGATTCATAGAGTGTAGGGAGAGCGGTTGCCGAGATAGGGTCAGATTTGGTGATTTCTTAGCCACTGTAGGGTCTACCATACTAAACTACTCAAATCCTGATAACCCAACAGTCCTTCTAAGGACTTATTCCGGAGTATATAGGTTAAGAGTTAGGCAGGCAGGGGAGTGAATGTCGCTCTATACACATCAGTGCAAGGCCTGCAGGCACTGTATGTGTGTATATAGATCATTAATGGGTGAAATGGTGTGCACTCAAGTCAATATAATGGAGGTGCTGCTGAAATGGGCCACAAAGGCACCAATAATCATAAGACATGCAAGATTCACCGCACACTGCAACTGATTGGTTTGTAAAAATTGATATTTAATAAAGAGATATCCAATCCCAAGATAAGAGTACCATGTCAGAAATATGTACAATATACAGATACCCAAGGTTTCAATCCTCCCGGATCTTAATCATGCATTTATGCTTTTGTGTTAATTTTCTGAATTGCTTTAGGTGCCTCCATTTTTTAGAGATTCTAGACATGCATCATGTATACAAGCTTATTATCTAGTATCTGGATTCTTTGACTATACTATGTGGTACATCCTTTATTTGCAATTTACAGACTATTGTCCAGCCCAACCTCTTTGTATATAGATTATGTATAAAGACTTTGTATATAGGTATACTGTTCACCTGTTTTTGTTTATCTGTTTTTTATTTGTCTGTCTTACATTATGTCTTTTTTATTTTCTCTAGTAACCCATGATTAAGATCCAGGAGGATCGAAATGTTTGGTATCTGTATATTGTAGATATTTCTGACACGACACTCTTATCTTGGGATTGGATATCTCTTTAATAAATATCAATTTTTGCATACCAATCAGTTGCAGTGTGCGGTGAATCTTGCATGTCTTATGATTATTGGTGCCTTTGCAGCCCATTTCACCAGCACCTCTATTATATTGACTTGAGTGCACACCATTTCACCCTATTGCTATTTGTTTTGATGTGTTGCACCAGTCCACCAGATGTCCTTAGATACCTTTGCCTATGACGCCACGAACAGTTCGGGCATCCTATCACAAGCTTCTAATGATAATCAGTTCTTGAAAACACCAGCACATGAGTTAAGAACAAAGGACTATGAAAAAAAGAGGCGTAAACTATTGTCATATGACCTTCACTGCATAACTCTAGCGGAATATCATAAGCAGGGGAGGATTCCCAGGGGCCTTAGATGTAACCTACGTCCTACCTTGTTTAAGGATAACGAAGAATTTTGTGACAAATACAAAAAAAATATTAAGCAAGTGTTCTCTCGATATCATAATTTTAACCATTAAATATCTACAGAAGGCATTGCAAAAACAAAAGAAACATCAAAGCCGTGGAAACTCAACTTTCGTCTACATTATCTGATTGGTCGAACCTAAAGGAGAAGACCGAAAAGATCCTAACAGATCAACAAAAATTTCTGCAGGAGCGGAAACGCCAGAAATTTCAAAGAGACACGGACAAACTATATTAACAATAGAGTTTATAGATGGAACAATTCTTCTGGATCGAATACCTGGCGTCTCCAACCAAACCGAAGATTTGGCTCCTTCAGTATGGAAAGCGACTCCTCCATGGGTTCTACAAGATCCCATTTTTTAGGACAAGGCCGCAGGGTAGGTCTTATCGCATCGACATACGCGACGATCGAGGAGAAAGAATGACAACCAGGTCCCAGGTAAGACCTCATCGAACCTGGTGATTAACATCTCTAACCATACACTCTCGCCCGCGGAACTAAGTGTTTTACAGAAAGGATTGTCGTCCTGTACTACTCCCAAACTGGGATGCTTTACAGTTGGAGAAGGACCTTCAATGCTTCTACCAAGCGGTCAGACTTAAAACATATTTCGGGACTAAATCTCCGATATCAGTGCGTCTCCCAGTGTGGACATCTCTGTTGCGGAGATCTCCATCGAAATCTGGGACTTCGGAATGCGAGTACATTCAATCCACCGCAGACGTCGCACGCCACGGAAACATTCATCTCTTGTCAACCGCGAGGTAAAAATCCTAATCCATGAACAAAGGCTTGGCTTCTTCCTAACCATATTAATCTAACAACAGAGAGTCAGGCACTTCAAGCACTACATAACAATAGAATTATTGTTATTAAGCCGGCGGGTAAAGGGGGAGCTACCATTATTATGGAACGCTCCTTCAACATTAATGAAGTCAGAAGACAGCTCTCTGACTCCCATACATATCAGGCACTCCCAAGAGATCCTACCTTTGAGATTAATAGATGGATCCAATACCTACTCAAAACTTATCTTGACAATCACATCATTGATAAAATCCAGTTTCATTTCTTACCAACCTACATCCCAGCATTCCGTTTTTTTACATCCTTCCCAAAATCCATAAATCTCTCACAAATCCCCCCGGCAGGCCCATCGTAGCTTCCACAGACTCAATACTCTCACCACTCTCTGTCTTTCTCAAAAAAATCATGACACCATTGGTCAAGACCACTCATTTCTTTCTGTTAGATACCAGACACTTCTTTAAAGTGATTAATGATTTCAAAACTACTTCCCCTGATAGCCTACTAGTGACACTCGATGTGAACAGCTTATATACATCTATTTCCCATACTAAGGGCATACAGGCTTCTAAATAATTACTGGAAACTTCAAACATGTCCCAGGAGTCTATTTGATTTTGTTTAGACCTCCTGAAAATGGTGCTGTATGAAAACTATTATTATTATTATTATCTCTTTGAAGACACGTTCTATATACAGCTGCGTGGGACCGTAATGGGCAGCAATTTCGCAATGGCGTATGCTAACGCCTACATGCACGCATTTGAGTCGAGTTTAATATATCCAGCTGAGGCCTTTAAAGAATCAATTAAATGCTACCATCGATATATTGATGATATATTTTTTATTTGGTCAGGCACTCCTGAATCACTCATATCCTTTCATACCTACTTAAATTCATTGGACCCTGACCTACAGTTTACTATACACTATGATCCCTACTCTATTCCATTTCTAGACACTCTGGTACAAAAGGACTCAAATGGGAATCTAACTACCGATCTCTATACTAAACCGACCGACTGTAACAGTCTCTTACACTACTCTAGTAATCATCCGAGATCAACCAAGGATAGCCTTCCAGGTCCCAATTTACATGTATCTCCAGAATAGTCACAGATTCTGACTTACTCCCTACCCGGTTGGACGAACTATCACTCAAATTCAGAGAAAGGGACTACCCATCTAAACTCCAAGAACATGAAAAAACTTGTATTCTAAATCCACCATCTGCTACTCCAATGTTGTCGAAAGGTGAAAGAGTCCCCTTTGTCCATACATACCACCCGCTAATTCCCAAAGTACATTTTATTATCCGTAAGCACTGGTCATTATTATCTAAGGCATATCCTTCAATCGAAGCCTTCACGATGCCTGCCTTAATGTGCAACAGAAGAGCTCCTAACATTAAGGATAAATTTGTACGGGCCGACATTGGGAGCTCACGTCCTAATCTAATTCAGCGCCACCTTACTACACGCCGTCGAGGCACCTTTCCGTGTCTCAACTGTGCCTCCTGCTCTAATATCATTAAATCTGATACAGTGACTCACCCACGTACAGGAAAATCATTCCCTATCCACGGTTATTACACCTGTGATTCTAACTTTGTTATCTATGTCATCAAATGCCCTTGTGGCCTCCTGTTCGTGGGTGAGACCACCCAGCATGTGAAAGACAGAATCGCAAGTCACAAATCCACTATACGTTGTGGCAAGGTTTGGCTACCACTACCCGATCATTTCACAAAATTCAAGCACACGGTGGCCCAATTGAAATATTATTATTATTATTTATTTATATAGCGTCATTAATTCCATGGTGCTGTACATGAGAAGGGGTTACATACAAGTTATAGATATCGTTTACAGTAAACAAATTTACAATGACAGACTGGTACAGAGGGGAGAGGACCCTGTCCTTGCGGACTTACATTCTACGGGATAATGGGCAAGAAACTGAAGGTCGGGGGTGCGGCAGCTCTGGTGGTGGCGAGGCGGCAGCTCTGGTGGTGGCGGCAGCTCTGGTAGTGGTGGTGGCCAGGAGGCAGCTCTGGTGGTGGCAGCGAGACAGCAGCTCTGGTGGTGGCGGCGAGGTGGCAGCGAGGCGGAAGCTCGGGTTGTGGCGGCGAGGCGGAATGGTTATTGCAGGCTGTAGGCTTTCCTGAAGAGATGGGTTTTCAGGTTCCGTTTGAAGGATCCAAGGGTGGTGGATAATCATACATGTTGAGGCGTGGAATTCCAGAGGATGGGGGATATTCGGGAGAAATCTTGGAGGCTGTTGTGTGAGGAACGAATAAGTGTGGAGGATAGTAGGAGGTCTTGGGAGGATCGAAGATTACGTGAAGGAAGATATTGGGAGATTAGTTCAGAGATATAGGGAGGGGACAGGTTGTGGACGACTTTGTAAGTCAGTGTTAGTAGTTTGAACTGGATTCCTTGGGGAATTGGGAGCCAGTGGAGGGATTTGCAGAGGGGAGAAGCAGGGGAGTAGCGAGGGGAGAGGAGGATTAGTCGGGCAGCAGAGTTGAGGACAGACTGGAGTGGTGCAAGAGAGTTGACGGGGAGGCCACAAAGGAGGATGTTGCAGTAATCGAGGCGGGAGATGATGAGGGCATGCACAAGAGTTTTAGTAGATTGAGGGCTGAGGAAGGGACGGATTCTGGAAATGTTTTTAAGTTGGAGGCGACAGGAGGTGGAAAGAGTTTGAATGTGTGGTTTGAAGGACAGGGCAGAGTCGAGAGTTACTCCGAGGCAGCGGATTTCAGGTGCAGGAGAGATCGTGATGCCATTTACCATAATAGATAGATCGGCTAGGAAGATACATGAGATGGAGGAAAGATGATGAGTTTGGTTTTGTCAACATTGAGTTTTAGGAAGCGAGAGGTGAAGAAGGAGGATATGGCTGATAGACACTCCGGGATTCTGGACAGCAGAGAGGTGACATCTGGGCCAGAGAAGTAGATCTGAGTGTCGTCCGCATACAGGTGGTACTGGAAGCCATGGGACTTTATGAGTTGTCCTAGGCCAAGGGTATAGATGGAAAACAGTAGGGGCCCAGGACAGAGCCTTGAGGGACTCCAGCAGAGAGAGGGCGGGATGAGGAGGTAGTGTGGGAGTGGGAGACGCTAAATGTGCGGTCGGAAAGGTAAGAGGCAATCCAGGACAGGGCAAGGTCTTTGATGCCAAGGGAAGAAAGAATCTGTAGCAGTAGGCAGTGGTCGACTGTGTCAAAGGCAGAGGACAGGTCAAGGAGGAGGAGGATGGAGAAATGTCTGTTAGCTTTAGCTGTGAGTAAGTCATTAGTAATTTTGGTCAGGGCAGTTTCAGTGGAGTGGTGTGGGCGGAAGCCAGATTGGAGGTTGTCAAGGAGAGAGTTAGATGAGAGGTGGGAGGAAAGTTGAGCGTGGACATGCTGCTCAAGGAGTTTGGAAGCAAACGGGAGCAATGATATTGGGCGATAGCTGGGCATAACAGTTGGGTCAAGGTTTGTTTTTTTGAGGATGGGTGTGATGGTGGCATGTTTGAAGGCAGAGGGAAAGGTACCAGAAGATATCGATAGGTTGAAGATATGGGTTAGGGCTGGGATGAGGTGTTAGTGAAGTTGGGGAGCAGATGGGAAGGGATGGGGTCAAGTGCACAGGTGGTGAGGTGAGATTTGAAAAGGAGGTGAGTAAGCTCTCCTTCAGTGATGTTGGAGAGGGAGGCTAGTAGGGAAGGACGGAGGTCTGGTATATGGAGTGGTTGGGATAGTGGAACAGTAAAGGTTTGCCTTGTTTGGTCGATCTTATTTTTGAAGTAGGTGGCAAAGTCCTCGGCAGAGATGAGGGGAGTTGGAGGTGGCAGTGGTGGGCGGAGGAGAGAGTTGAATGTGCTGAACAGTTGTTTTGGGTTGTAGGATAATGAAGATACAAGGTTTGCAAAATAGGTCTGTTTAGCAGAGGTGAGGGATATTTTGAAGGCAAGTGTAGCTTGTTTGAAAGCAGTGAAGTCGTCTGGCAGGCGCGTTTTTTTCCAATGCCGCTCCGCGACCCTGGATGATTGTCGAAGTTTTTTGGTGAGATTGTTGTGCCAGGGTTGCCTATTGATTCGTCGCACTTTGCCGTGCGTGAGAGGGGCGACTGAGTCTATGGCAGATGTGAGGGTGGTGTTATAGAAAGCGGTGGCGCTGTCTGTGTTGTGGAGTGAACATATGGAGGACAGAGGTAGGAGAGAGTCTGAGAGTCTGTGATTGTCTAGGTGTGCGAGGTTTCTGCGAGGATGTGCCAGTGGCTGGACATAGGGGGCAGGTGAAGAGGACAGGGATGAGAAGGTGAGTAGATGGTGGTCTGATAGGGGAAGGGGAGAGATTGTGAGATTAGATAGGGAACAGAGGCGGGTGAAGATGAGGTCTAATGTATGTCCGTCTGTGTGGGTGGCTGTGGAGGACCACTGAGTAAGTCCAAAGGATGAAGTAAGTGACAGGAGCTTGGAGGCTGCTGGCTGGCGGGTGTCAATAGGGATGTTAAAGTCACCCATGATAATGGTGGGGATGTCAGCAGAGAGAAAGTGAAGAAGCCAGCTGGAGAATTGATCAATGAAGGCAGTGGCTGAGCCTGGTGGTCGGTATGTGACGGACATTTGGAGATTACAGGGAGAGTAGATACGGACCGAGTGGACCTCAAAGGAAGGGAGGATGAGGGAGGGTGGGGGTTGGATAGGGATGAAGGAGCAGTTATTAGAGAGAAGGAAACCCACGCCTCCACCATGTCTGTTGCCAGAGCGAGGAGTGTGGGTGAAGTGGAGGCCGCTGTAACTCAGTGCAGCAGGGGAGGCCGTGTCAGGGGGCGTCAGCCAGGTCTCAGTGAGGGCCAGGAAGGAGAGGTTGCGGGAGGTAAAGAGATCATGGATCACGTGGAGCTTGTTGCAGACGGACGGGCGTTCCAGAGTGATCCAGAGAGAGGAAGCTGGGGTGTAGGGGTCAGTGGCATAGGTTTTAAGTGTGAGGGATTGCGGTAGTTTCTCTTACTGTGAGAAGTATAGGGGTGAGGATTAGTGGGATGTATGAGGCAGGGGGGGCCAGGATTGGGGGATATGTCGCCAGCAGTGAGAAGAAGCAGAGAAAGGGAAAGCAGGTGGGTGAAGGAGAGTGACCAGCTTACGTTATATTTTAGTGGAGAGGTCTGAGGTTAAGAAGCAGGTCTGCAGGTGAGGCGATGTGGGGGGGTAGGAGAGAGGGAGAGACAGTTATTAGGTTGGAGCTTGCAGGGGTTTGGGGATAGCGAAGGAGAGTGAAGGTTAGTGGAGCAGAAACGGTGAGGACAAATGTGAACATGGTTAAAGAACAGGGTAAAAGAAAGGCAAGTAAAATTAGAAGACAGGGATTATTTAAATATCAAGTGATTGAGCATGTACTGAAACCGAGGAGGGGTGGTAACCATGTGAGACTACTAAAATTGAGAGAAACCTTCTGGATCCACAAATTGGATACTCTGTCACCCAGAGGTCTTAAAAGGGAGATCAATTGGCTATTATAATTCATGCTAATGCTTATATTTATTATTTACAGACACGCTGATTTTCCTATATGATTGGTAAGTTACCATCATCTATCTCATTTTTGTTTTGTATTTTTATTATTTTTTATCTTTTAATTTTATTTTTTTCTTCATTTTTGATTCTTTATTTTTATTTTATTTTATTCCCTTTTTCAAAATTCATATCCTTATTCTTTCTATAGTATTTTTTATTACATTTTTTGTATTTCCTCATTTTCTATTTTTTCTTCTATTATTTATTATTTTTATCATTTCCTTATATATATTTTTTCATTTTCCCACAGTTTTTTTTTTATTTTATTTTTATTATTTTTCCAATTCCCCCAATTTTAATTTTTATTTCCATTATTTTTCCCATATTTAATTTTTATTATTTTTCATTTATTTTTAATTATTTTTTTCTTTTTTTCCTCGTTTTCAAAATCATGCAATCCTATTAATCTTCATATGCAAAGTCTATTAATTTTTTAATTTTTTAGGTTGCATTTTCCATGGTATTTTATATTATACTATTGCCAAATCACCCATTCATGTTTCTCACATGCTACCCCTGCCTCCATTAACATGTGCCTTTTTTATGTTTTCCATATATAGCACAGTCCTCTGCCTTTTGTATTCCTACACACAGCTGTTTTTTCTATGCGCTCTCTCCCATTACTCCACATACTTGTCTCCTTGCCACCAAAAACATGGCGGCTTCCGCCGCTATCGCGCATGTGCGAGAATACTTGTCATTACAGCGCCGCATCACTTCTGGTCCGGATGACGTACTTCCGGTCCGGCGGTGCACGGCGCTGTATATATACTCCAGAAAGCTCCTCTTCCACACACCCGGTCATTCAGCAGTCAGGGCAGTGTGCGGGAGCGCCGCCTGCACTATTATCCTCTGCTTCTTTCTTCCCCACAAGATATGACTTATAAATATGGGACTTCCTAATTTTTGGTATCCCACTGGGCATTAATATAACATGTATGCCCTATCTATTATATATAGGCCACGAATATACTATCCAGGGCAAATTGAGCCCCTGTCTCCTATTTACCACAGGTAAATCCTTGTTGTTTAATGCTGGGTGACCCTCTCCACATACCTCTCATTAATACTGTCACTATTTTCTGCAGCATCTGGCCCAGTCACATGGGATTTTACAAGGAGCTATCTGTTTCCACTAAGTGCCATTTTTGTATTATGTCTTCTATACAAAGGTAAAGATGTTAATTTCCCTTTGTTTTATGCTTGTGTGTTAATTTTCTGAATTGCTTTAGGTGCCTCCATTTTTTAGAGATTCTAGACATGCATCATGTATACAAGCTTATTATCTAGTATCTGGATTTTTTGACTATACTATGTGGTACATCCTTTATTTGCAATTTACAGACTATTGTCCAGCCCAACCTCTTTGTATATAGATTATGTATATAGACTTTGTATATAGGTATACTGTTCACCTGTTTTTGTTTACCTGTTTTTTGTCTGTCTTACATTATGTCTTTTATTTTCTCTAGTACCCCATGATTAAGATCAGGGAGGATTGAAATGTTGGGTATCTGTATATTGTACATATTTCTGACACGGCACTCTTATATTGGGATTGGATATCTCTTTAATAAATATCAATTTTTGCATACCAATAAGTTGCAGTGTGCGGTGAATCTTGCATGTCTTATGTATATAGATCATCACACACATCAAGAGGGTCCAATCCTTTCCTGATTTCTGTTGCTGCTGCTGCTACCTGTAGGCTATATTGGCCATACATAGCTAGCCCCAGGTGTAATTGGAATACAGGCCATATATTTTTCGGTGTGGTATCTCCGTTCCAGCTCATATCTGGGCGTGCTCAACGTGTGGCCAGTGTACATCATTTTTTTTTTATCCCTGTGTGCGAGTGCCCTTAACAACACCATTTCTTTTTATAAAAAAAAGGGCACAAATATGTGGTACTGTTATCTTTGTGCCAGCTCATATCTGTGCGTGCTCAACGTGTGTCCAGTGTACGGCAATATTTTTTGAGCCCTCGGTGTGATTGCACTTAAAGGGAATCTGTCACCCCAATATTGCCTTATCAGATAAAGATATGGCTGAATAGTGCGTCCCATAACAAAGCTAACGGTAGGTATCATATATCCTGATACCCCGTTTTCATATCAAAATATCTTTGTAAACTTCGATTTTTGCGCTGTTAATCACGGTGGTCAAGTCAGGAGGGCGGTGTTTTCTCTCTCTCTTCCCCGCTCCTCGGCATCAGTTGCGTATCGCCGTCTGTGAATCCCACAGACAGCGTTCGGCTTCCAGCAATTGAGCAAATCAAATTCGGGCCGGCGCATGCGCAGTGTGCTTTGCCCAACAATGGGCAAAGCATATAATCAGAACAGCGCATGCGCTACTCTTTCCTTGCCCCGGAAGTCATCCAAGGCAAGCAGTCATTTCCGGGGCAAGGAAAGAGTAGCGCATGCGCTGTTCTGATTATATGCTTTGCCCATTGTTGGGCAAAGCACATTGCGCATGCGCCGGCCCGAATTTGAATTGCGCAATTGAAGGAAGCCGAATGCCGTCTGTGGGATTCACAGACGGCGATACGCAACTGATGCCGAGGAGCGGGGGGGAGAGAGAGAGAAAACGCCGCCCTCCTGACCTGACCACCGTGATTGACAGCACAAAAACCGAAGTTTACAAAAGTATTTTGATATGAAAACGGGGGTATCAGGATATATGATACCTACCGTTAGCTTTGTTATGGGACGCACTATTCAGCCATATCTTTATCTGATAAGGCAATATTGGGGTGACAGATTCCCTTTTAAAACACCAGTACTTTTTATAAAAAAAAAAAAAAAGCACAAATTTGTGGTACTGTTATTTCTGTGCCAGCTCATATCTGTGTGTGCTCAACGTGTACGGCAATATTTTTTTTGAGCCCTGGGTGTGATTTCATGTAAAAACACCAGTACTTTTTATTAAAAAAAAGACGCACAAATTAGTGGTACTGTTTTCTCCGTGCCATTTCATATCTGTGCGTGCTCAATGTGTGACCAGTGTATGGTAACATTTTTTTGGAGCCCTGGGTGTGATTTCACATAAAAACACCAGTACTTTTTATTAAATTTTTTTTTAAAAAAAGGTGCACAAATTAGTGATATTGTTATCTCCGTGCCATTTCACATCTGTGCGTACTCAACGTGTGGCCAGTGTACGGCAATATTTTTTTGGAACCCTAGGTGTGATTTCACGTAAAAACACCAGTACTTTTTATTACAAAAAAAGGTGCACAAATTAGTGGTACTGTTATCATCGTGCCATTTCATATCTGTGCGTTCTCAACGTGTGGCCATTGTAGGGTTTTTTGCATTCAGCCCTGGGTGTGAGTGCACTTAAAGACAGCATCATGTTGCATTATTTATAAAAACAGGCCACATTTTACTGTGTGGTCTATCTGTGACATGCCTCATACATCCGTGTGTCAAATGATGCATTTTATGCATTTTAGGCCTATCTTCCCTTTTTGGCCATTCTTCATTGTCGTTATAACCAGCAGTCTTTTTTATCCACATAATCATAAAAAATTATTCCACTCTGTTATCTCAGGCTGAGTCCTGGTGTATCTGTGGTGGAAAAATCTTTTCTTGGCAGGCATAGTGTATGTTGCATAGTTCTGTCTGCTAACCTTCTTGTATGCCTTTTTTATTGTGTTCAAACAGTAGCAAAAAACCAAACCAAAAAAATTATTCCAGTCTGTGATATCAGGCTAAGGTCTGGCGTATCAGTGGTTTAAAAATCTTTGCTTCGCAGGCATACGTTGCATAGTTCTGTCTGCTATCCTGGTTCAACTCCTTTTTTTATTTTTTCAAACAGTTAAAAAACACCTAACTGCAACAATTAATACAGTCTGTTATCTCATGCTGAGGCCTGGTGTATCAGTGGTGTAAGAATTTTTGCTTTGCAGGTATACTGATCACATATAATTTTTCTCCAAATAAATACTTTTGCATTGAGCTTTTCAAATATTTTGGCAGTCCATTTAAAATGGGCAAGGCAAGGGGCAAGGAACGGAGAAGTGGACGTGATGCCGATTGTGCATGCAGAGGCTGAGGCGGTGGCCAGCTGAAAGTGGGCCGCACCAAAGACCCACATGTTCTCTCTCAGCCTTCCTGTCCCAGTTTCTAGGGGACCGCAGCACACCACTGTTGAAGACCAAGCAGTGTGAAACGGTAGTTGGTTGGATAGCGTATAATGCTTAAAGTCACTTAGCCACCAACCCCACCACTACCATGTCTTCCACACGGTCATGTCTGAGTAGCTGTGAGTGTGGAACGGCTATTACTCACCCTGATCCTTCTTCTTCCTACCATGCCGAGCGCCCTGATACACCAGATCCCACACTCGAACACTCCGAAGAGCTGTTCAGTTTTCCATTTGGAGATTTGTGCCTCTCGGCACTCCACTTGAAACGGGGAAAGATGATATTCCACGTAGCGATGCACAAATCTTTGAGCTGCCACGGTCACAAGAAGTGGACGATGATGAGACACAATTGCCGTTAAGTCAGGAGGAGGAGCATGGTGCTGATGTGGAAGACGAGGTGGTGGATGACATAGTGACTGACCCAACCTGGCAGGAGGGCATGAAGAGCGAGGACAGCAGCACATATGGGGAAGGAGGCATATCACCCCAACAGACAAGAAGAAGCAGTGTGTTGGACGCAGACAGAAGGCGTGCATCCGTTCCCCATAACACCAACAGGACAGAAGTTGCCATTCCAACTGTTAGATCTTCCCGAGTCTTGTTATTTTTTAAAGACTCTGCCGAGAACCCCCAACAGTCTAATTGCAGCACTTGCCGTACCCATCAGCAGGGGTAGCAAAAGTACCAGCCTGATCACCACCAGCATGAATAGGCACATGGCAGCAAAGCACCCGACTTTGTGGGCCAAACACCAGGCTCCAGGAACACTGTCTGCAGGTGATATCACTGCCTCTTTTGCGTAAAAGCCCATCCCCAGTTCAGCGTGCCTGTGAAGATGGCTCGAGCCATGCACCTGTTATTGCCACGGTCAACCAGCACCATCATCAAGCCCGTCCACATCCTTTTCCCAGCGCAGGCTTCAGTTGTCTATACCCCAGCCACTGGAACGCAAGCGGAAATACCCAGTCAATGCCCACGGGCCACAGTACTTAATTCGCACATTTCTCGACTGCTTGCTCTCAAAATGTTGCCTTTTCAGCTCATTGAGATGGAAGCTTTCCGCAACCTGATGGCAAAGGCCGTCCCAATGTACTCGGTCCCCAGTCGCCACTATTTCTCCCATTGTGCCGTACCGGCATTACACCAGCATGTGTCCCACAACATTACCCCTGCCCTAACAATGCTGTTAATGGGAAAGTTCACCTAGCCACGGACACGTGGACAAGTGCCTGTGGGCAGGGATGGTACATCTCACTGATGGCACACTGGGTTAACATAGTGGAAGCCGGGACCCAGTCGGACCTTGAGATGGAACACATCCTCTCCCCACCGCTCCTGCACCTCCTCCTTGTACTCCTCCTCATCTTCTTCAGCCTCCATCTATGAAATGAACATATCAGTCAGAAGCTGGAAGCACTGCAGCACTGCCTCAGCCAAGCATCAACAGGCTGTGCTGAAGCTAATCTGCATAGGTGACAAACCGCACATGGCAGAAGAGTTGTGGACAGCGCTGAAGGAGCAGTCAGATATTTGGCTGAAACCGCTGAACCTACATCCAGGCATGGTCGTGTGTGACAATGGCCGGAATCTGGTGGCGGCCCTGAGGCAAGGTCAGAAAACACACGTATCTTGCCTGGCCCATGTGCTTAACCTCGTGGTTTAACGTTTTCTCAAAAGCTACCCGGAGCTGCAGGATCTGCTGTTGAAAGTACGCCGTATGTCTGCCCATTTTCGAAAGTCAGCGACAGCTTCAGCAGCCCTTGCTGAAATTCAGCAGCGTTTGCAGCTTCCGGCTCACCGACTGGTGTGTGATGTCCCCACGCATTGGAACTCTACACTGCATATGTTGCAAAGGATTTGTGAGCAGAAGAGGGCAGTTGTTGAGTACCAGCTTCAACAAGGCCGTCGATATTCAGGTCAGACTCCACATATAAGATCTCAGGAGTGGACAAGGATGTCAGACATAAGTACCATCCTCCAGAAATTTGAGGACTGCACCAAAATGGTGAGCAGCGGTGATGCCATAATAAGCGTAATCATCCAGCTTCTCAGCATTCTGAAAACCTCTCTGCTCACAATAAAAGAGGATGCATTGCAGGAAGAGCACAAGGACATTGAGCCAGGAAATATATTGGGTGATTACACTTAGCCCAGCCTCATTATTATTATTATTATTATTATTTATTTATATAAGCGCCATTAATTCCATGGTGCTGTACATGAGAAGGGGTTACATACAAAGTTATAGATATCGTTTACAGTAAACATCGCAAGGTGGATTAATAGACAATGAAGAGGAGGAGGAGGAAGAACAGGAGCTGCTTTCATGCACTGTAGACGGTACTACAAGCACAGCTGTAGTACCGTCTGTTCACCGAGGATGGCCTGAGGACAGGGAGGAGGAGTATGAGGAGAAGGAAGACACCATGGTCAGTCATACTGTTGGTGAGAACATGGAAGGCATGCCTGTTAGTAGTCTGACATGCATGGCTGACTTTATGTCGCGCTGCGTTTCCCGTGACCCTCGCATTAGAACAATTTTCGGTGACACTCATTACTGGTTTGGTGACACTTTTAGACCCACGCTACAATGAAAATGTTCAATCTCTTATTCTAGAGTCAGACAGTGGTCTACAAATGGTGCATTGCCATAGGACCCTTGTATAGGAATTAGTGAAAAAATTCCCATGTGAGAAAGCTGGCAGCAGACGTCAGAGTTTGCTGTACAGCCAAGGAGTCAAAGCGAGAGAGACAGAAGTACAATCCAGGTCAGGCAGGGGAACAATGACAAAGTCCTGGGAAAATTTTTCAGACCCTCCCATCGTGTCGTGACAGAGACAAGGGGTGCTATCACAAGAAGTTCAATGTTTGGGAAGATGGTGAAGGAGTACCTGGTGGATCGTACAAACATCCTCTGGTATTCCTCTGTGCCTTTAAATTATTGGGTATCCAAGCTGGACACGTGGCTTGAACTGGCTCTCTACACCTTGGAGGTCCTGGCCTGCCCTGCTGCTAGCGTTCTGTCAGAGCGGGTTTTTAGTGCTGCTGGGGGAATTATAACAGATAAGCGCATCCGCCTGTTAACTGACAATGCTGACAGGCTGACTCTTATCAAAATGAACAAGGGCTGGATTGGCCAAGACTTCTGTACACCTCCAAATGAAAACACTAAAATACAACCTTAAATGCATTGTCTTTTTTGAGGAGCTGTATTCTTGGGCACTTCTTCACAACCACACATGGGTATCCGCTTCCTGAGTTGGTCTGTTTGATGTTAGCCTCCTCGTTATTCTCATCATCCACAACCAGTAGAACAACCGGCCGAAGGGATTGCGTGATGCAAAAGTAACTCAATTTTTGGCAAGGATTTTATATAATATTTCTATTTCTAATATTTTTTAAAAAGGTAGCCCCCATTGGTGAAACCACATCCTTGTTGGCAAAACTTCATAACATTTATGAGATTTATATTTTAATATGCTGTGTGAACAATACAAACATTAACCAACAGAAAAAATATAAAAACCATTGTTAGAAATGTTTAATAGCTCTGTGATAACAATAAAGTTTTGATTTTTAAAACTGTAGGCATAAATGTTCTTCAAAACATGAACAAAGTATTCTATATAACTAGTCTAAAACCTTAAGATTTGTGTTAGAAACCTATTGGCACGTTGCTTTTAGAAAGTATAAGGGTTACTGCCCGATGGACCATACAAGGTCGAAGGATCAAACATGACAGCTGGATCTTTGCCAAAGAAACAGGAGCCTGACAAGTGGGTGCCATAGGACATGATGGCCAAACAGGGGCTGCTGCTGTTATGTGGTTTGGCTGGTTAGTTGGGGGCATAGACTGAA
This sequence comes from Oophaga sylvatica, assembly GCA_033576555.1. Classification (NCBI taxonomy): domain Eukaryota; kingdom Metazoa; phylum Chordata; class Amphibia; order Anura; family Dendrobatidae; genus Oophaga; species Oophaga sylvatica. The sequence goes on along the minus strand of JARQOD010003834.1, from coordinate 16,149 downwards.
AATTATTGTTGTTTTTATCAGCAATTTCTGCAGGTTCTTTGACAGATAAGTCGGAACATTTATCAGCTCTGGCATGCCCACTTATCCCATACCAGGTTTCTCCTGCCCTACAGGTGTGTGTCCTTGTTCCTCCATCAAATTCTCCTCCCTTTCGACATCTTCTAAAATAGATGTGAATATGTCATCAGGAATATCCAGATCCTCCTCTCTTTGAATTTTAGGGGACCTTTCTGGGACATGAAGACCGGAATGCATGGTTTGGAAGAAGTAGAGCCTGTAAAAGATGAGGATGTTCATCCTCAAGACCTGGCCCACCTAAGGGGCAAAGTTTGACAGCTATTGGCTGGCATGCTGCAAGTAGAATTATAAAGGCCTCTGTGATGTTGTTACTATATCTGTGATTGGCTTGCTGATATTCTTATTTCAGTTTCTGCCTAGTAACAATGATGTAATGAGGAGGAGGAGACAAGGCAGGAGCAGGAAGTCCTGGGTAAGGGGAGCAGGAGAGAGGAAGGAAAATAAAGTATGGCTGTTTAAACCTACCATCCAGCATCTCTGTGTGGCCTTCTGGAGTTCCCTTCATCTGCACAACAACACCACAACTGGCGACGAGGAAGCGTTCATCATCAGCTAAAGGTATTTCAGCTCTACAACAATGGCCTGTTTACCTGCCTTCCCTGCTTTTGATGTGCATCAGTCCCCAGCTAACCTAGCAGCATGTTGGGAGAAATGGCTGAAGCGTTTTGATATATTCCTACAAGCCATGAACATATCAGATGATACCAGGAAGAAAGCCATGCTATTACATTATGCAGGGGAACAAGTCTATGATATCTTCACTACTCTGCCTAATACAGGAGAAGATAAAGACTATGAGCTCAGTAAGGCAGCATTAAGCAAGTATTTCTCCCCACACAGAAATGCAGCATTTGAAATCTTCAAGTTTAGACAATTAAAACAGTCAGCAACAGAAAGCATTGATGAATATCATGTCCGACTACGACACCTTGCAGCTTACTGTGAATTTACAGATGTCGACAAAGAGATCCAAATGCAGATTTTACAAGGCTGCATCTCCTCTAAGTTACGGAGACAAGCACTCAGAGATCCCACCATGACTTTAGCAAAACTGCTTGAAACAGCACGTGTAAATGATACAGCCGAAAAAACAAGCTAAACTCATAGAGAACATTGAGTGCGAGGCAGAAGCACCATCTTGTATAGCAAAGCTGACACAGAGACCGCCTGTGCCTCGTATGCAGGGGGCAACTTGCTACAACTGCGGAGGGTCGTATCCTCACCAGAATGTCTGCCCAGCAAAAGGGGGGACCTGCCATAATTGTGTAAAACAAAACCATTTTGCTAAAGTGTGTAGATCCAAACCACAATCCCCTCATTCCACAGTACAACCCAGGTCACAGAAAATCCAAACGCTGCAGCTTACTGACGAGCCTCACAGTACTTATCTATTCTCAGTGACTGCAGAGGGATCTCAAACACTGCACGCACTTACCAGTCCAAGGCGACTTATCCTGATAAATGGTAGTCCGGTGGAAGCCCTAGTAGACACGGGGGCATTAGTAAACGTCATCAGCCGTGCAGTCTATAGCCAACTCCCGAACAGACCTGCTCTACAAAGCACTAGCCTAAAGATTTTTCCTTATGGTTCAGCATCTGCACTACCCCTTTGTGGCAAATTTCAGTCAGAACTTGCAGCTGACGGGAAGTCCATCACCGACACTGTTATATGTAGTAGAGTGCTCCGCAGACACGCTTCTCAGCTGCAGGAGTGCTATATCTCTGGGTCTGGTCAACCTGGTCAATAGCGTCACAGGTCCTTCGGCCAAACACACCATGCAGAGATACCCAATCTCTTTAAAGGTCTCGGTAAGCTAAAAGACGTTCAGATAAAATTGCATATTGACCAGTCAATACAGCCGTCTGTTCAACCTCACAGGCGCATCCCATTTCATGTCCGCAAACTTGTGGAGCAAGAACTGCAGGATCTGGAAGCGTCTGATGTTGTTGAACGAGTTGAAGGCCCGACTCCTTGGGTATCGCCCATTGTTGTTGCACCAAAACCAAAGCAGCCTGGTAAAATCCGGCTATGTGTGGATATGCGCATGCCAATTTGGCTATTCAAAGAGAAAGGCACATCACGCCCACTATTGATGACATTATCACAGACCTGAATGGTGCAAAAGTATTTTCTAAAATTGATTTAAAATCAGGTTATCATCAACTTGAGTTGCATCCAGATTCCAGGTACATTACAACTTTTAGTACCTATGTGGGCTTACGACGATTCAAGAGGTTGAACTTTGGTATCTCATCTGCGGCAGAAATATTTCAGAACGTTATCAGTCAGGTTCTATCTGGAATAGCAGGAGTTCTAAACGTCAGTGATGACATTCTTATATATGGTACAACCCAAGAGGAGCATGACAGTCACTTAGAGCAAGTGTTTCAGAGACTGCAAGCCTGCAATCTAACTGTCAATCGTCAAAATGTGAGTTTAACCAAAAGTCATTAAGCTTCTTTGGATATATCTTTTCGAAGCAAGGAGTTTCAGCAGATCCTCAGAAAGTTGCTGCCATAAAGTCAGCTAGCCAACCTCAAAATGTGTCAGAGGTTCGCAGTTTTCTAGGACTAGTCACGTACTGTGGGCGATTTATGCCTGATCTGGCCACGATCTCCGAACCCCTGCGACTACTCACGAAAAAAGACACTCCTTGGACATGGACTACTGAACACCAAGCAGCATTCGATTCCATGAAGTCCGGTCTGACTGGCGACACCCTCATGGCCTATTTTGACCCTCTAAAGTCCACAGAGCTGATCGTGGACGCTAGTCCGGTGGGCCTGGGTGCAATTCTCACACAAGTGTCCAAAGAAGGCAACGTTTCTACCATTTCCTATGCAAGCAAAGCCTTAACAGAGACAGAACAACGCTATTCACAAACTGAAAGGGAAGCTCTTGCGGTTGTGTGGGGATGCCTTCATTTTCATCTGTACCTTATGGGACATAAATTCACAGTGATAAGCGACCACAAACCGCTCATTCCGCTTTTCAACAAACATTCTTCAAAGCCTCCCCCACGACTGGAACGCTGGTTGCTCCGCCTACAGAACTACCAGTTTCGGTTGAGATACGAGGCAGGAGCTGGTAATCCGGCTGACTACTTTTCGAGACACCCAACACCACAAACTACCAAGGACGACATCCCAGCAACTATCCTTGCAGAGGAACATATCAATTTTATTGTTGCACATTCTGTGCCAAAAGCTATGACTATGGAGGAAATACAACAAACGGTGGATTCCGATCACCAACTTCAGTTAGTTATAGAGACTGTTCGATCTAAAAATTGGAGCAATTTTCTTGCTGAAGCCCGCCTCCAAACACCGGATCAAACAACCTACTTGACAGCCTTCTTTAATGCACGACATGATCTCTCCGTGTCTGATTCAAATCTACTGTTGCGTAACAATCGACTGGTGATACCCCAGAAACTTCAAAGCAGAGTACTGGATCTGGCCCACGAGGCTCATCAAGGGGTGGTGAAAACAAAGCAATTACTGAGAGAGAAAGTCTGGTTTCCAGGACTAGACAAAAAAGTAGAGGCACTCATTGAAAATTGCATACCTTGCCAAGCAACTACAATTGACCATAGACGCGCACCCTTACAAATGACACCCCTGCCAGAGGGCCCGTGGTCTGCTGTTAGTGTTGATTTCTGTGTTTTACCGGATCACTCCTATCTGCTGGTTGTCATGGATGACTATTCGAGGTTCCAGTCATTGAACATGTTTCGACAACCTCTGCCAGGGCTGTTATACCAAAATTAGACAAGATCTTCTCGGCATATGGCATACCGGAAACAGTGAAGTCCGACAATGGACCACCTTTTAATAGCACAGACTTTCGATCATTCGCAACCTATCTTGGTTTCACTCACAGGAAAATAACTCCTTACTGGCCTCAGGCCAATGGTGAAGTGGAACGGTTCATGCAATCAATCAACAAAACTTTGAGGATCGCTACCATGGAGCACAAGGACTTACAGCAAGAGTTACACAGATTTCTTAGACAGTACAGAGCTACACCCCATTCTACTACTGGGATACCACCTGCCACTGCGCTGTTCAACAGGCCTATGCGTGTCAAACTCCCGAGCGTTCCGCAGAGCCCTGTTCAAACCCCAATTGCTACTAAGGATGCCATATCCAAACAGAAGATGAAGAGGTATGCAGATAAGAGCAGTCATCGTTGCAAGCCACCGGAAGTATTGGTGGGAGATTGGATCCTGGTAAAAAGGCTAAGACCTAGAGACAAGTTTGCATCACAATACTATCCTGAACCCTTTCAGGTCACACAAGTCAAAGGCACCATGGTTACTGCTCAAGATCACGGTCGCCAAGTCACAAGGAACGTGTCCCATTTTAAAAAACTTTGTGACTATGTCCCAGAAACAGACAAGGCAGATAGCGATGACGTCCTGCCGGATCCCCAGAGCTCAGCAGTTCCAAGGGAGGATACCTCAGGGGACTCAGAAAGTTCATCTGGGACTGTGATGTCTCACCGCTATCCAGCGAGGGCAAATCGTAGACCGCCAGCCCACCTCTTGGACTATGTTCTGCAGTAAAAAGAAAAAAAAAAAAGAAAAAAAAAATCCTTCGTACTAATGTGAACTTTTGGACCGTTATCCAGTTATAATGTTGTTTTGTTTGGTGAGAAGAGGAGAGATGTGATGTTGTTACTATATCTGTGATTGGCTTGCTGATATTCTTATTTCAGTTTCTGCCTAGTAACAATGATGCAATGAGGAGGAGGAGATAAGGCAGGAGCAGGAAGTCCTGGGTAAGGGGAGCAGGAGAGAGGAAGGAAAATAAAGTATGGCTGTTTAAACCTACCATCCAGCATCTCTGTGTGGCCTTCTGGAGTTCCCTTCATCTGCACAACAACACCACAGCCTCCATGTTGTTGGCATTGATAATTGCATATCTTAGTTTACGGTTGAGGTAGGAATAGAGCCGACTGTAGAACACCGCATCACTGGAGGTCTGGGGGCAGAAACGCTGGAGACACATATCCTTGGTACATGCAGGCCAGATGAGATCTACATATTCCCAGACTGATTCCTGAGAGATGACGCCTTTAGTTATGTTCTTTGGTATTTTCAGACAAAGGTAGCCAGCCCGCCTAGTCGAATAGTAAGGGCGTGACTAATAGGCTGTGAACCAGACACTATGCATTAAACTTGTGTGAACGGTACCCTATGTGGGCCTTCATTGTGCAATTGTATACTGGGCAGTCACCCCCCCTGAATGGGTATGTGGTGAGTGACTGTTTATCTAGTATTTTGCACCTGTGTAGCTAACATCTCGCTTTGTGGGCTGGCTGCATCCTGTGGTGCATTTGTTCTGGGACCTGGGCAAGTGAGTTTTGCTGCCTTTTTGCTTGCTGTTTCAATTGCATCTTTCAATGTACCATTTTTGCCTACAGTTTCACAGTTCACTGAATGGTTTTATTTGCCATCAGAAGACCATTTCTGTGAAGCCACATTATTTTCTTTATCTGATACACTAACATTTGAAAAAAAAAAAGATCTTCAAGTGTTTCTGTTCAGAAAGCGAGCACTTTGCATGGAGGTGTAATTAATTTTTTTTGGTGTGCAAATGCCATTTATTTTGATATGTTGCACAGACGCCCCATTATTCACTTGGGTAGTTTAACTTAGACCTTTTATGTCCAACATTGGCGACTTCTGGATGTACAAAATAAATATTGTGAAGTGGTTATTCATGGGCCTATCCAGTATGTGGGTTCAAAGACGTAATGGGCTGCATATGACTTTGCAGCAGGGCAGACATTGCTGTCACTGTGTAAACAAAAGAGTACGGGAGTACAAAATGAATATGGTGAAGTTGATTTTACAGGGCCCATCCAGTATGTGGGTTCCAAAGATATAAAGGGGTGCACATGACTTTGCAGCAGGGCTGACATTGCTGTCACTGTGTAAACAAAAGAGTAAGGGAGTACAAAATGAATATAGTGAAGTTGATTTTACAGGGCCAATCCATTATGTGGGTTCCAAGGTATAAAGGGGTGCACATGACTTTGCAGCAAGGCACATTGCTGTCAATGTGTAAATCAAAGAGTACAGGAGTACAAAAGGAATGTGGTGACGTGGATTTTACGGGGCCAATCCAGTATGTGGGTTCCAAGGTGTAATGGGGTGCATATGACTTTGCAGCAGGGCAAGCATTGCTGTCACTGTGTAAACAAAAGAGCACGGGAGTACAAAATAGGTATGGTGAAGTAGATTTTACGGGGCACATCCAGTATGTGGGTTCCAAGGTGTAATGGGGTGCAGTTGACTTTGCAGCAGGGCTGGCCTTGCCGCCAATATTTAAACTAAAGAGTACGGGAGTGCAAAATGAATATGGTGAAGTGGTTTTTAAGGGGCCCATCCAGTATGTAGTTTCCTAGGCGAAATGGGGTGTACATGACTTTGCAGCAGGACAGACATTGCTGTCACTGTGAAAACAAAGAGTACGGGAGTACAAAAGTAATATGGTGATGTAGATTTTACGGGGCCCATCCAGTTTATGGGTTCCAAGGTGTATTGGGGTTTTTGTGGCTATACAGTAGGGCTGGCCTTGATGCCAATGTTTAAACAAAAGAGGACTGCAGTACAAAATGAATATGGTGAAGTTGATATTACTGGGCCGATCCAGTATGTGGGTTCCAAGGCTTAATGGGGTGCATATGACTTTGCATCAGGGCAGACATTGCTGTCAATGTGTAAAACAAAGAGTACGAGAGACCAATAGGAACATGGTGAAGTTGATTTTACGGGGCCAATCCAGTATGTGGTTAAGAAGACGTAATGGGGTTCATATGACTTTGCAGCAGGGCAAACATTGCTGTCACTGTGTAAACAAATGAGTATGGGGTAGTGTTGAGCATTCCGATACCGCAAGTATCGGGTATCGGCCGATATTCGCTTTATCGGAATTCCGATACTTAGTTCCGATATTTTTCCTATATCGTATACCGGAATCGGAAGTTCCCATAATTCTTTGAGAGGCAATGTGATTTTAGTCAGCCAATGAGGAATCTTATGAAGTGTGGGCACATCCTGTAATGCTGCGGTCATCTTAACTAATGGCATGGCTGTGATTGGCTGCTGAAATGATGTCAGAAATGCACTATAAAAGGCGCCGCCTCCATTTTAGCGTCACTGTGCTGTGAACTCAGTTAGGGACAGAACGCTGCTCTGCTGACTCTGAGGGACAGTTAGATATTGCGATTTTGTGTACTGGGCTTTAGGCAGGCTAGTTTACCAACCGCTGTGTAAAGCTTCCTTTTGCCAGTGCTGTTTTAACAGCTCTGTGCAAGGTGTGTGTGAGAGTGCAGGTGACGCTGCAGTTTGCTCTGCATGCAACACTGTCTGTAGGCATCTGCACGTGTCACTCACAGACTCTATTTTTTTTTCTTCAGTGTAATTCTTGCTGCTCCATGCAATTTAACTATTAGTGTGACGCGCTTCCATCTGTATACAATACATTGGTTGCAAACACTATAGAAGTAGACAAAGGAGTAGCCTTTCCCAGATTGTGGACAGTTGTGTTTCAGTGTTCACTTCAGTCTGTGTTTTTTATTTTTTGAGTGCATATCACGCTCCAGTTACTTGTTCAAGCACTGCTGCTTGTACTCTGCTGAGCGTGTCTCAGTGCCTCATCCTTTTCATTTTTCTCCAATTGGTGCTTCTCCATTATATTTGAAAAAAATCTAATCTATTAGTGTGACGCGCTTCCATCCGTATCCAATACATTGGTTGCAAACACTATAGAAGTAGACAAAGGAGTAGCCTTTCCCAGATTGTGGACAGTTGTGTTTCAGTGTTCACTTCAGTCTGTGTTTTTTATTTTTTGAGTGCATATCACGCTCCAGTTACTTGTTCAAGCACTGCTGCTTGTACTCTGCTGAGCGTGTCTCAGTGCCTCATCCTTTTCATTTCTCTCCAATTGGTGCTGCTCCATTCCATTTAAAATATAATCTATTAGTGTGACGCGCTTCCATCCGTATACAATACATTGGTTGCAAACACTATAGAAGTAGACAAAGGAGTAGCCTTTCCCAGATTGTGGACAGTTGTGTTTCAGTGTTCACTTCAGTCTGTGTTTTTTATTTTTGAGTGCATATCACGCTCCAGTTACTTGTTCAAGCACTGCTGCTTGTACTCTGCTGAGCGTGTCTCAGTGCCTCATCCTTTTCATTTCTCTCCAATTGGTGCTGCTCCATTCCATTTAAAATATAATCTATTAGTGTGACGCGCTTCCATCCGTATACAATACATTGGTTGCAAACACTATAGAAGTAGACAAAGGAGTAGCCTTTCCCAGATTGTGGACAGTTGTGTTTCAGTGTTCACTTCAGTCTGTGTTTTTTATTTTTTGAGTGCATATCACGCTCCAGTTACTTGTTCAAGCACTGCTGCTTGTACTCTGCTGAGCGTGTCTCAGTGCCTCATCCTTTTCATTTCTCTCCAATTGGTGCTGCTCCATTCCATTTAAAATATAATCTATTAGTGTGACGCGCTTCCATCCGTATCCAATACATTGGTTGCAAACACTATAGAAGTAGACAAAGGAGTAGCCTTTCCCAGATTGTGGACAGTTGTGTTTCAGTGTTCACTTCAGTCTGTGTTTTTTATTTTTTGAGTGCATATCACGCTCCAGTTACTTGTTCAAGCACTGCTGCTTGTACTCTGCTGAGCGTGTCTCAGTGCCTCATCCTTTTCATTTCTCTCCAATTGGTGCTGCTCCATTCCATTTAAAATATAATCTATTAGTGTGACGCGCTTCCATCCGTATACAATACATTGGTTGCAAACACTATAGAAGTAGACAAAGGAGTAGCCTTTCCCAGATTGTGGACAGTTGTGTTTCAGTGTTCACTTCAGTCTGTGTTTTTTATTTTTTGAGTGCATATCACGCTCCAGTTACTTGTTCAAGCACTGCTCAGCAAGGATTTGGATTTCTGGATCACGGAGTGAATTACCTATACGATGGACTACTTGCTAGAGATGGGGTGCACCTTACGAAGACTGGAAAACATGTATTTGGAAGTCGCCTTGCTACACTCATCAGGAGAGCTTTAAACTAGAACAATGTGGGAAGGGAAGCAAAACGCCAGCAAAAACCATACACCTGACAAATGCTATTGAGAACTCTGCTATTAGAAGTGAAGGGGAAGAACAAAGACAAAAAAATCTACATAATAAAAATATTGAAGAAAGAGAAACCAATCACAAACTAAAGTGTTTCTATACGAATGCACAAAGCATGGGCAACAAACAAGGAGAACTGGAGCTACTAACGCAGGAGAAGAAATATGATGTCATTGGAATCACTGAGACTTGGTGGGACGATACACATGATTGGAATACAAGGCTAGAAGGTTACAACTTATTTGCAAGAAACAGACTTGATAAACGAGGAGGAGGTGTTGCATTGTCTGTTAGAAAAGCGTATATCTGCACAGAGATTGAAGCTTCAGAGACTGGGAGTTCTGTGGAAACTGTTTGGGTAAGAATACAAGGACAGAACAATGGAAAGGACACCATTGTAGGCATTTACTACAGGCCGCCTGTGCAAGCTGAAGATATGGATGAACTCTTTATGCATCAAATGGCCAAGTTCTCCAAAAAATATGACATAGTGGTCATAGGAGATTTCAACTATCCAGACATTTGTTGGGAATCTCTCTCAGGCAAAACTAACAGGTCCAGGAAATTCTTATCCTCTCTTGCTGACAACTTTATCTTTCAAAAGGTAATGGAGAAAACAAGGGGATCTGCTACCTTGGATCTAATCCTCATAAACAGGGAGGAAATGGTGGAGGAGGTAAGAGTGGCTGGGACCCTAGGAGGTAGTGACCATGCTATTTAGAATTTTGGATAACAAGAGGAGGAAGACCTGTGAAGACTCAGACGTCAAGGTTAGATTTCAGAAAGGCAGATTTTAAGGAACTCAGAAAGAGAATTGGAGGGACCCAAATGGTGGATATCCTTAAGGACAAAAATGTCCAGGAAGGATGGAAAATCTTGAAAAATGAGATTCTCAAAGCACAATCGTTAACAATTCCGAAAAGAGTGAAGAATGGGAAGCTTTTAAAGGAAAACCCAGGATGGATGAACATAGACTTAAACACATGCTAAAAAGGAAGAAAGAAATGTTTATCAAATGGAAAGAGGGAGGCATATCTAAAGAAGAATATAATGCCGTCTGCGAACCTGCAGGGCACAAATTTCAGATTATCTAAAGCTGACAATGAATTAAGGCTTGCAAGTGACGTCAAAAGCAACAAAAAATGATTTTGGGGATACGTCAAAAGTAAAAGAAAAGTCAAAGATGCTATAGGATTTTTACAGGATGAAAATGTGAAATGGAATCAGGATGTTGAGAAGGCTGAACTTTTAAATTCCTATTTTGCATCTGTTTTCTCTCAGAAAGGGAAATGTAACATCAACTGATCTTCACTGTCCTATTAAAGGAATAGAAGAACCCAGGATATCTATAAAACAGAAAGACAGTGAGGAAACACTTAGCTAACCTAAATGAAGTTCATGTCTCCAGGTCCAGATGAATTACACCCACGGTACTGAAGGAGATAGCAGAAGAAATTCTTGAACCACTGTCCATAATCTTTGAAAATTCTTGGAGAACAGGAGAAGTCCCAGAAGACTGGAGAAGAGCAAATGTTGTTCCTATCTTCAAAAAGGGGAAGAAGGTGGACCCAGGGAACTACAGGCCGGTGAGTCTGACTTCTATACCAGGAAAAGATCTTTGAACAAATTATTAAAGAACATGTATGCAAGTACCTGGATAAGAATGAAGTGATTAAACAGAGTCAGCATGGGTTTGTAACTAATAAGTCATGTCAGACAACTTAAAATTTCCTTCTATGACAGAATCACTGACTGGGTGGATCAGGGAAATGCTGTAGATATAGTATATCTTGACTTCAGCAAAGCATTTGACAAAGTACTCACACAATCCTTATTGAAAAAATGACAAAGTATGGAATGGACAAGGCAACTGTTAGGTGGATTCATAACGGCTTAGTGATCGGACCCAAAGAGTGGTTGAAAATTTGGCTGCACATCCAGTTGGAAGAATGTCTCAAGTGGGGTACCACAAGGCTCTGTTTTGGGCCCTGTATTGTTCAACATCTTTATCAATGATTTAGATGAAGGAATTGAGGGTAAACTGATCAAATTTGCTGATGACACAAAGCTAGGGGGGTAGCTAATACTAGAGAGAGAGAGAGAGGATTCAAAAAGATATACATAAACTGGAGCAGTGGGCAGCAACTAACAGAATGGATTTTAACAGGAAAAATGCAAAGTACTACATCTGGGCAATAAAAATGAAAAAGCATATACAAAAAAGGGAGGAATAGGGCTAAGTAACAGCACATGTGAAAAAGACTTGGGTTATACTAATTGATCACTATGATTCTATGATTCTATGTCACAGAACTTAACATGAGTCCAACAGTTTTGATGCAGCAGCAAAAAAGGCAAATGCAATTTAGGATGTATCAACAGAAGCATACAGTCTAGATCACGTGAGGTCATTATTGCCCTCTCTCCTCTTTGGTCAGACCTCATTGGAATACTGTGTCCAGTTTTTGGCACCACATTTTAAAAAAGACATCAAGAAATGGAGCAAGTTCAGAGAAGGGCCACCAGAATGGTGACCGGTCTGCAAACCCTGTCCTATGAGGAACGGTTGCAGGATTTGGAATGTTTAGCTTGCAAAAAAGAAGACTGAGAGGAGACTTAATAGCTGTCTACAAATATCTCAAGGGCTGTCACATTGTAGAAGGATCATCTTATTCTCATTTGCGCAGGAAAGACTAGAAGCAATGGGATGAAACTGAATGGGAGGAGACACAGATTAGATATTAGAAAAAACTTTTTGACAGTTAGGGTGATCAATGAGTGGAACAGGCTGCCACAAGAGGTGGTGAGTTCTCCTTCAATGGAAGTCTTCAAACAGAGGCTGGATAGACATCTGTTGGATGATTTAGAGAATCCTGCTTTGAGCAGGGGGTTGGACCAGATGACCCAGGAGGTCCCTTCCAACTCTACCATTCTATGATTCTATGTTCTATGATTCTATGCTGCTTGTACTCTGCTGAGCGTTGTCTCAGTGCCTCATCCTTTTCATTTTTTCTCCAATTGGTGCTGCTCCATTCCATTTAAAATATAAACTATTAGTGTGACGCGCTTCCATCCGTATACATACATTGGTTGCAAACACTATAGAAGTTGACAAAGGAGTAGCCTTTCACAGATTGTGGACAGTTGTGTTTCAGTGTTCACTTCAGTCTGTGTTTTTTATTTTTTGAGTGCACATCCGCTCCAGTTACTTGTTCAAGCACTGCTGCTTGTCTCTGCTGAGCGTGTCTCAGTGGCTCACCTTTTCATTTTCTCTCCATTGGTGCTGCTCCATTTCCATTTAAAATATAATCTATTAGTGTGACGCGCTTCCATCCGTATACAATACATGGTTGCAAACACTATAGAAGTAGACAAGGAGTAGCCTTTCAAGATTGTGGACAGTTGTGTTTCAGTGTTCACTTCAGTCTGTGTTTTTTATTTTTTGAGTGCATATCACGCTTCAGTACTTGTTCAAGCACTGCTGCTTGTACTCTGCTGAGCGTGTCTCAGTGCCTTCCTTTTCATTTCTCTCAATCGGTGCTGCTCCTTATATTTGAAAAAAACTAATCTATTGTGTGACGCGCTTCCATCCGGTATCAATTACATTGGTTGCAAACACTATAGAAGTACAGAAAGGAGTAGCCTTTCCAGATTGTGAACAGTTGTGTTTTCAGTGTTCACTGCAGTCTCTGAGGAATAACCACACTTAGGCCTTATAACTTTTCTGACTTTCTTTTCAATCTACAAGATGAAGAACAGGGGTAAGGCACGTGGTCGTGGCGTGGATTTCAGCAGGGAGAGGACGTGGGGATTTGTGGCTGCTGCCGCACCAGTGAACAGCATCCCAGTTTTCCCGTGAGCGTTCCTTTATGCGCACTTTTGTAGGAGCTCAGCGTACCCCCCTGCTGCGGGAAGAACAAATTGAAGCCGTTGTTGGTTGGATGGCAGCCAATGCATCCACTTCAATTCCTTTCCACTCCTCTCAGGACCACAGCACTGTTGAACAACCATCTGTCTCTTCACCGCTGCCAAATCTCAGAATCTGTTGGCTTGCAAACAGGGGCCCAGCCAAGCAGCATTCTGGAATGTGAAGAAGAGGCAGTATGCAGTGATGCGCAACAGCTGTGTCTCTCTGAATGTGAAGAGGCGGGTGAGCCGTTCGATGGTCAGCACACCGCAGAACGCATTGATGATGATGAGACTCAGGTGCCATTTTCTGTTGAGCATGGTGCTTGGCCAGACACCAACAGCAGCAGGTGTTGGAAGAGGGTAGTGGAGATGATGAGGTCAAGACCAACATGGGTGAGGAACAGGAAGGTGGTGGTAGCAGCTCTGAGGAAGAGATTGCCCCAATGGTCCAAACAGTAGGGAGAGTTAGGCTGCAGACCGGTTGCCTGTAGCCTCAGTTTGGCACCCTTTCGTTAGCAGTTCTCTTCCAACAGCAAAAAGGGCGCTCCAGGACTTGCACTGCGTGGTCCTTTTTTGACACACTTGCAGATGATATTTGCTTTTGTCAAATGCAAGCTGTGTAATCAAAAGTAAAAAGAGGTAAAAAATGTCAGTAACCTTAATACCACAAATATGTGGAAAACATGTGCGGTCAAAGCACGTGATTGATTTCCCAAAAAGACACACTGGAGATGTAGGCCAACCTACAGCAGCACCTACATCTTCAGCTCGTGTTGGAGCCTCTTCCTCCAGCTCACACACAGCTGGTTCTGCTTCTCACAGGATCGCCATGGAAGAACTCTGTCACTGTTGTCAGAGACCCCAGTGTTATTCCACCCACAGCTGCAAGTTCCCTGTCTCCTCACACTCCAGGCCACAAAACAGCCAGCGGTAGCACAGGCATGGGATAAAAAGACGGCCATACTCGGCAAACCATCCACGAGCACAGGCTCTGAATGCTGGCATTGCAAAACTCCTGTCCCTTGAAATGCTGTCATTCAGGCTGGTGGAGATGACAGTTTCCGTGACTTAATGGCATTGCAGGTCCACAATACAATGTGCCCAGGCCGATTTTATTTCAGCAGGCAAGCGTCCCTGCTCTGCAAAAGCATGTTGAGGGAAAAATTAAACATGCGCTACTAAACGCGTCAGTAGCAAGGTCACCTGACCACCGATGCGTGGACCAGTACCCATGGCCAGGGATGATACCTTTCCCTCACTGCCCATTGGGCAATGTTGTGGAGCCGGGTACAGATCTTGCCAGTGGCGCTGTACGTGTTCTGCCAACTCCAAGGATTGCAGGAATCAAGTCTGTCCACATTGACTCCTCCTCCTACTCCAGTTCTCAGAATATCGCTGCAGGAGCCGTCACGGGGCTACTCCACATGGACCGTGAACGCTTACCTGATGCGACGATATGAGCACAGCCGTGGCCAACATCAACAGGCCGTCCTGAAATTATTTCCATGGGGAATCGAAGCCACACAGCGCAGGAGCTCTGGAATGCCATCAAGCAGGAGAGGACGTGTGGTTTTTGCGAGCGAATCTCCAGCCAGGCTTGGTATGTGTGTGACAATGGCCGAAATCTGGTGGCAGCTCTGGGCCTTGGCAACCTCACTCACATACCATGTTGGCACATGTGCTAACTTGGTCGTGCAGAGTTTTTTGAGGGACTATCCGGATCTTGATGCACTGCTGCACAAGGTCGCCTAAGAGTGCGCTCACTTGCGACTTTCCAGCATGGCCAGATCGCGCATTGCAGCTCTGCAACGCAGATTTTGCCTTCCTGAACTTCGCATTCATATGTGACGTACCCACCAGGTGGAATTCCACGTTAATATGTTGGAGCGGTTGTGTGAGCAGCAGCCCAGTAAGGGTATCAGCTGCATCAGGCGCAATCAACTCGCAATTTGCGCCGTTTCACACTCACCACTACTGAGTGGGCTCTATGAAGGACATCTGCCACGTTTTGTGTCCGTTTGATGAGTCAACGCGGATGGCGAGTGCAGATGATGCACTAGTGTCATGGGTGTATCGCCACGAAGATAGTCGCGATTGCACATTCTGACTTCTCGCAGTGAGTTGCTGTTTCTTTGTGTTTGGTAGTGAGGGAGTTAATTTTCCTAGCTCTTTGCTAGACTAGGTCAGCCTCGCCCGGCTGCTTTTGATTATGCACTAATTAGCTTCCTTTATATACTGCCGTTGCTTGTAGATGCCGGTGAAAGCTTACATGCAGACCAGCAGTTGGATCAGGTCATGAGAAGACTTAAGTTAAGAGTTCCTTTGTGGTTTCTCCTCTCCTCGATTATAGTTTATTTTCCTAGACCTTTTGGTTCCCCCTTGTTTAAGGTTGTAGCAGCGTGTTTGCTTGTTCCTGTCTGTTGTTTGTCTGTACGTTTGTAAGCAGTAACCTGCTATTCCCTGTGTGGTAATCAGGGTTTTGAGGACTGATTACAGTTGTCAGGGATTATAGGAGACAGGGTTGTTGGCGGCCCGGGGCCTCCATTAAAAGTCCTCCCAATTGGGGACTGGGTCCCCAGTCTAGGGTCGCATGCCCGGTCCACTGCAGCCTGGTAAGTTTTTCATCTTCAGGATTCACCCACGTTAAACGGATATTATGTAGGTAATACTAATTTATGTACATGTTGAGATTTTATTTATGGTAATTGCTTGTTTGTCCCCTTGTATGATTATGACATTTTGGTATTGTGATTGTGATAAGCGTACAATAGTCAGCCTGACGTCCCCCTATTGCTGCTTCAAAAAAATTCAAACCTAAGGGATGAGGGTTTTGGAGGGTGGGGTGAGGGTCACTAATTCCCACACCTTTGGCAGTCAGGCAACGGGGGTTCCTCACAAAGGGCTGGGCAGGGTCACTTTGTGAGGAGGATGAGGAGGAGTAATGGAGGAGAAGACACGCTCCAGGGGAGGTAACAAGTTAGTCAGTATGTAGAGCGAGGGT
>JARQOD010003833.1:0-60683 GCA_033576555.1 Oophaga sylvatica | reverse complement strand
TATTATTACCTACTGGGATCTACTGAACTATAAATATTGGTTAAATCATCTCCTGTGGGCAACACTCATAGAAAGTCTAGACCCTTTCCAAAAACTGGTCAATATTTAATAGCCCCCTTCCATATTCTGCATAACATAAAGACCTGAATAAAATGGAGGTCATATTAATCTCTGGAAAGCATTCTTTATCAAGTAACATAAATCTGATGAACCATGTGTGATAAGTACCTTGCGAGGAGCCATATATTTTTAAGCATTTTCTCAATGACGAATGAAGAACAGCTTTGATTGACCATATCTTATTAAGTTTTGCTTTACATACAACTCATATTTTTTTATCCCTTTCTACAAGCATTTATGAATCCAAATTTTTTTGGGATTGTTACCTGACCACTCATCTGTCTCGGCACCACAGCCCACTCTCCGATGCGCGACGTAATTTTCGTCTCTTCACTTGGCTCTGGGGCTTCAAACACCGCAATAAATCTGCCCTGAGGCCTTGTCAGTGTGCATCTCATGATATCCCAACGTCACATCGTGCGTCATCTCAGGTGCTCTCTAGGCCTCAGGCAATGGAATCGAGATGTTATATGTTCATGACGTGAATCATGACATCTGAAGTTTATTCGGCTCCAGGAGCCCCAGCACCGAGTGAAGATTACAGAAGAGCCAAAGCCAATCTGTAAGGTTTTAGAGGGTAGAAGGAATCAAAAAGAAGCACTGACTCAGTACATATGGGGAGAACATATATGAACCACATGTGGACATTGCTGGGTCCAAAAATGCAGTCAAAGATTGGCATAGTTTCATTCTAGCAAGGTTACTTGAGACCTGCGTAGTGATATTGACAGGGGCGGACATATTATTGGTGTAATGTATGCAGCTGAACAGGGACTGTAAAGCTATGGAGGCCTACTTTCACCTTCAAATTAGAAAGCAGGTCCTATCACACACAAAAAAAGACACATAGCACATATATTGACCAATTCATGTATGCCCAGCAGCCAACGACAAGGCGATCCTCTTTGCTGGGAACCTGTCTAATGTGAATCCTCTCCTGGCTGATAGCCTACAACTATATGGTTAGGTAGGATCCTACTGTGATTAAAACCTCCAGAGGCCGATGGGTGGAGTGCTCGGTCAGAAAGCCTATGCATACAAATCAAAGACCTACCATCACTTCCTACAGAGAACAGATGTGTTTGGAAGTGATGGTCAGTCTTTGATATTTGGAATTTATATGGTGTCACACTCATAAATTCCATTCCTGTTTTCATCTTCCTTGGTCCTCTTCCTTCAGTACCATATTCAAGTGAGATATATTTTTTAGAAAACCTTTTTTAATTTCACCCTTGAAGGGTAAGAAAAAAGTTGATTGGTCAAGGTACACTCAGGGCATAAATAATACGCTATGTTATACAAAGCATGAAACGGGAACTGTGCCACCTTTAATCCAACACCAGGCATAAAACAGAGTGTAGATAGATTTAGTTTTTCTAATTAAAAAAAAAACAAAACAAAACATAAAAAGCCTTTTTACACACAATTAGTGTTGAGCGATACGATACCGCAAGTATCGGGTATCGGCCGATATTAGCTCTATCGGCCTTTCGATACTTAGTTTCGATATTTTCCATATATCGTATACCGGAATCGGAAGTTCCCATAATTCTTTGAGAGGCAATGTGATTTTAGTCAGCCAATGAGGAATCCTAAGAAGTGTGGGCACATCCTGTACTGCTGCGGTCATGTTAACTAATGGCATGGCTGTGATTGGATGCTGAAATGATGTCAGAATGCACTATAAAAGGCGCCGCCGCCATTTTAGCGTCACTGTGCTGTGAATTCAGTAAGGGACAGAACGCTGCTGTGCTGACTCTGAGGGACAGTTAGAGATTGCGATTTAGTGTACTGTGCTGTAGGCAGGCTAGCACCAACCGCTGTGTAAAGCTTCCTTTTGCCTGCAGTGTTGTTTTAACAGCTCTGCAAGGTGTGTGTGAGTGCAGGTGACGCTGCAGTTTGCTCTGCATGCAACGCTGTCTGTAGGCATCTGCACGTGTCACTCACAGACTCTTTTTTTTTTCTTCAGTGTAATTCTTGCAGCTCCATGCAATTTAACTATTAGTGTGACGCGCTTCCATCCGTATCCAATACATTGGTTGCAAACACTATAGAAGTAGACAAAGGAGTAGCCTTTCACAGATTGTGAACAGTTGTGTTTCAGTGTTCACTTCAGTCTTTGTTTTTTATTTTTTGAGTGCACATCACGCTCCAGTTACTTGTTCAAGCACTGCTGCTTGTACTCTGCTGAGCGTGTCTCAGTGCCTCATCCTTTTCATTTATCTCCAATTGGTTCTGCTCCATTCCATTTAAAATATAATCTATTAGTGTGACGCGCTTCCATCCGTATCCAATACATTGGTTGCAAACACTATAGAAGTAGACAAAGGAGTAGCCTTTCACAGATTGTGAACAGTTGTGTTTCAGTGTTCACTTCAGTCTGTGTTTTTTATTTTTTGAGTGCACATCACGCTCCAGTTACTTGTTCAAGCACTGCTGCTTGTACTCTGCTGAGCGTGTCTCAGTGCCTCATCCTTTTCATTTATCTCCAATTGGTTCTGCTCCATTCCATTTAAAATATAATCTATTAGTGTGACGCGCTTCCATCCGTATACAATACATTGGTTGCAAACACTATAGAAGTAGACAAAGGAGTAGCCTTTCACAGATTGTGAACAGTTGTGTTTCAGTGTTCACTTCAGTCTGTTTTTTATTTTTTGAGTGCACATCACGCTCCAGTTACTTGTTCAAGCACTGCTGCTTGTACTCTGCTGAGCGTGTCTCAGTGCCTCATCCTTTTCATTTATCTCCAATTGGTTCTGCTCCATTCCATTTAAAATATAATCTATTAGTGTGACGCGCTTCCATCCGTATACAATACATTGGTTGCAAACACTATAGAAGTAGACAAAGGAGTAGCCTTTCACAGATTGTGAACAGTTGTGTTTCAGTGTTCACTTCAGTCTGTGTTTTTTATTTTTTGAGTGCACATCACGCTCCAGTTACTTGTTCAAGCACTGCTGCTTGTACTCTGCTGAGCGTGTCTCAGTGCCTCATCCTTTTCATTTATCTCCAATTGGTTCTGCTCCATTCCATTTAAAATATAATCTATTAGTGTGACGCGCTTCCATCCGTATACAATACATTGGTTGCAAACACTATAGAAGTAGACAAAGGAGTAGCATTTCACAGATTGTGAACAGTTGTGTTTCAGTGTTCACTTCAATAACCACACTTAGGCCTTATAACTTTTCTGACTTTCTTTATCAATCTACCAAGATGAAGAAGGCAGTGAGTAAGGCACGCGGTCGTGGCCGTGGAGTTTCAGCAGGGAGAGGACGTGGTGATTCTGTGGCTGCTGCCGCCCTCAGTGACACAGCATCCACCATTTATCCCCGTGAGCGTTCCTTTATGCGCAGTTTGGTAGGAGCTCGGCGTGCCCCCCTGCTGCGGGAAGAACAAATTGAAGCCGTTGTTGGTTGGATGGCAGCCAATTCATCGACTTCAATTCCTTCCACCTCCTCTCAGGAACACAACACTGTTGAGCAACCATCTGTCTGTTCACCGCCTGTCAAATTGCCCAGGCAGTCAGAGAGTTCTGTACAGGAGCCAGCTGAGTCTCTGCTTCTGTTCTCAGAATCTGTTGGCTCGCAAACACGGGCACAGGCAAGCAGCATTCTGCAATTTGAAGAAGATGGAGTATGCAGTGATGCGCAACAGCTGTGTCTCTCTCAATCTGAAGAGGCGAGTGAGCCAGTGCCGATGGACAGCACACCGCAGAACGCATCTTATGATGATGATGAGACTCAGGTGCCAGGTTTTGTGGAGCATGGTGCTGCCCAGACTATCCAACAGCAGCAGGTGTTGGAAGAGGGTTGTGTAGATGATGAAGTCCGAGACCCAACATGGCGTGAGCAACAGGAAGGTCGTGGGAGCAGCTCTGAGGAAAAGATTGTCCCAACGGTACAAAGAGGAGGGAGAGGTAGGCTGCAGACTCACTTGCCTGTAGCCTCCAGTTTGGCACCTGTTGGGAGCAGTTCTCTTAGAAATGTCAAAATTGGCGCTCCCATGACTTGCACTAAGTGGTCCTTTTTTGACAGACTTGTAGATGATATTTGCTATGTTCAATGCAAGCTGTGTAAGCAAAAAGTTAAAAGAGGTAAAAATATCAGTAACCTGAATACCACAAATATGTGGAAACATGTACGGACAAAGCACGTAGCTGAGTTACAAAGACACACTGGAGATGTAGGCCAACCTACAGCAGCACCTACATCTTCAGGTCGTGTTCGAGCCTCTACCTCCAGCTCACACACACCTGGTTCGGCTTCCTCACAGGATCTCCATGGAAGAACCTCGGTCACTGTTGTCCATAGACAAACTGTTATTCCACCCACAGCAGCAAGTTCACAGTCATCGTCACACTCCCAGAACAAAAAACAGCCATCGGTACCACAGGCATGGGATAAAAGACGGTCATACTCGGCAAACCATCCACGAGCACAGGCTCTGAATGCTGGCATTGCAAAACTCCTGTCCCTTGAAATGCTGTCATTCAGGCTGGTGGAGACTGACAGTTTCAGGAACTTTATGGCATTGGCAGTCCCACAATATAATGTGCCAAGCCGATTTTATTTCAGCAGGCAAGCTGTCCCTGCTCTGCAAAAACATGTTGAGGGAAACATTAAACATGCGCTACTAAACGCCGTCAGTAGCAGGGTCCACCTGACCACCGATGCGTGGACCAGTACCCATGGCCAGGGACGATACCTTTCCCTCACTGCCCATTGGGTCAATGTTGTGGAGCCGGGTACAGATCTTGCCAGTGGCGCTGTACGTGTTCTGCCAACTCCAAGGATTGCAGGAATCCAGTCTGTACACATTGATTCCTCCTCCTACTCCAGTTCCTCAGAATCATCGCTGCACGAGCCGTCACGGTATACCTCCACATGGACCCGTGAACGCTTACCTGTTGCGACCGATATGAGCACAGCCGTGGCCAAACGTCAACAGGCCGTCCTGAAATTAATTTCCATGGGGAATCGAAGCCACACAGCGCAGGAGCTCTGGGATGCCATCAAGCAGGAGAGCGACGTGTGGTTTTTGTCAGCTAATCTCCAGCCAGGCTTGGTAGTGTGTGACAATGGCCGAAATCTGGTGGCAGCTCTGGGCCTTGGCAACCTCACTCACATACCATGTCTGGCACATGTGCTCAACTTGGTCGTGCAGAGTTTTTTGAGGGACTATCCGGATCTTGATGCACTGCTGCACAAGGTCCGCCTAGAGTGCGCTCACTTGCGACGTTCCAGCATGGCCAGATCGCGCATTGCAGCTCTGCAAGTCAGATTTCGCCTTCCTGAACATCGCATCATATGTGACGTACCCACCAGGTGGAATTCCACGTTACATATGTTGGAGCGGTTGTGTGAGCAGCAGCCAGCAGTAATGGAGTATCAGCTGCAACAGGCGCAATCAACTCGCAATTTGCGCCGTTCACACTTCACCACTACTGAGTGGGCCTCTATGAAGGACATCTGCGACGTTTTGCGTGTGTTTGATGTCTCAACGCGGATGGCGAGTGCAGATGATGCACTAGTCAGCATGACTGTCCCCCTTATCTGCCTGCTTCAGAAATCACTGAAAGCACTAAAGGAAGAGGTTTTGGAAGAGGTGGAGGATGAGGAGTCACAAATTCAATTACCTTCAGGACAGTCAGCGCAACGTGGTTCCTCACAAAGGGCTGGGCAGGGCTCACTTTGTGAGGAGGATGAGGAGGAGTCAATGGAGGAGGAAGAAATCCCTACAGAGGGAGGTACACAACGCTCTAGTCAGTATGTAGAGCGAGGGTGGGGTGATGCAGAGGAGGCAGAGATGACGCCTCTTCCAGAGGACAGCCTTTGTTGGCCAGTTGGGAGTCTGCAGCACATGGTTGATTTCATGCTTCAGTGCCTGAGAAACGACCGCCGCATCGCCCACATTCTCAGCACGTCAGATTATTGGGTGTACACCCTCCTAGACCCTCGCTACCGGGACAACTTACAAACCCTCATCACACCGGTGAACCGGGACCGTAAAATGCAGGAGTACCAAGACACACTGGTGCAATCCACACTGTTGTACATTCCAGCCGAGAGAGCTGCTGCTGCTGCTACTGCTTTACAAAGCAGCTCTGTGCGTCGAGGCAGTGTAGACACCTCTACAACAAGAGGGAGCAGAAGCAGCGCCTCTGCACAGGGCAAGAACTGTATGTTACAAATGTGGCAAAGTTTTGTGACAGCGCCAGCAAGGTCTACACCATCCGAGACGGCTCCAGTCACCAGGAAGAAACGTTTCCGTAAGATGGTGACAGACTACTTGGCTTTCCCTCTAAGTGTACTCCCAGATGCCTCTTCCCCTTTCAAATTTTGGGTCTCTAAGTTGGATGCATGGCCAGAGCTTAGCCAGTATGCATTGGAGGTGCTGGCTTGCCCTGCTGCCAGTGTATTATCTGAGCGTGTCTTTAGTACTGCAGGTGGTGTAGTAACAGACCGTCGCATGCGACTATCCTCAGAGAATGTAGACCGGCTTACTTTTCTGAAAATGAACAAGGCATGGATCTCACCTGAATTTGCCTGTCCGTTTTCAGATTAAATAACTGTTTGGCAACGTTTTCCATGTCTCCTGTTATGTTCATCTTTCTACCACCTGAACTCTACTCCCTGGGCTACAACACCGCCATTTGTTGCTCGTAAGTAATTGGCAGGGGTACTGACTCCTGGCCAGCCTGGTTAAAGCACGACAGCTGTTTCCTGGCAGTGTGAACGTCAATTATCCTCCAATAAGTTGTGCTGTCGTGTTGCATTCGGGTTAGCCGACTCTATGGTGCCTGCAGTTTAGGTGATTCCTATGTGTGCTGTGGGATATGTAAATAAAGGCGGTTTCCATTGTGACAATAGGACAAGCACCCACTGTAGGACTGTGTGATTCGGTAACTGCGGACGGCTTGCGTCCTGTCAACTTACATTTTCATGGGTGCGTTCTTCTACCCGTCCGGGGTCCAGTACCGTCAAGTGGTTCTCCCCAGTGCCTTTGGCCTAGGTGCCTCCATCTCCGTATCCGAGTTCCACCAACGTCTGCTGGTCCTTGGTAGTGCTTTGGAGCACAGGTACCTCCTGCTTAGTAACCGTGTCACATTAACGTCAGCTGGTACTCGGTTGTGACATTGCCTCTTTTCCTTCTGCTACCCATCCGGGGTCCAGTACCGTCAACTGGTTCTCCCCAGTGCCTTTGGCCTAGGTGCCTCCATCTCCGTATCCGAGTTCCACCAACGTCTGCTGGTCCTTGGTAGTGCTTTGGAGCACAGGTACCTCCTGCTTAGTAACCGTGTCACAGTAACGTCAGCTGGTACTCGGTTGTGACATTGCCTCTTTTCCTTCTGCTACACGTCCGGGTCCAGTACCGTCAAGTGGTTCTCCCCAGTGCCTTTGGCCTAGGTGCCTCCATCTCCGTATCCGAGTTCCACCAACGTCTGCCGGTCCTTGGTAGTGCTTTGGAGCACAGGTACCTCCTGCTTAGTAACCGTGTCACAGTAACGTCAGCTGGTACTCGGTTGTGACATTGCCTCTTTTCCTTCTGCTACCCGTCCGGGGTCCAGTACCGTCAAGTGGTTCTCCCCAGTGCCTTTGGCCTAGGTGCCTCCATCTCCGTATCCGAGTTCCACCAACGTCTGCTGGTCCTTGGTAGTGCTTTGGAGCACAGGTACCTCCTGCTTAGTAACCGTGTCACAGTAACGTCAGCTGGTACTCGGTTGTGACATTGCTTCTTTTCCTTCTGCTACCCGTCCGGGGTCCAGTACCGTCAAGTGGTTCTCCCCAGTGCCTTTGGCCTAGGTGCCTCCATCTCCGTATCCGAGTTCCACCAACGTCTGCTGGTCCTTGGTAGTGCTTTGGAGCACATGTACCTCCTGCTTAGTAACCGTGTCACAGTAACGTCAGCTGGTACTCGGTTGTGACATTGCCTCTTTTCCTTCTGCTACCCATCCGGGTTCCAGCATAGTCAGCTGGTCCTCGTTACTTCCATTGTCTCTTGCTCCATCTGATACCCGTCAGGGTTCCAGTAACGTCAGCTGTTTCTCGGAAATTAGACGACCTTAAAGACCACCCAGAAGAAGATGACGACAACAAGGATGACGAGCATGAAGCCAACCAGCCTGAACACCATCACAAAGAAAAAATAAAAGATTACCCAGAAGAAGATCACCAACAGGACAAAGAAGGTTAAGACAAACTACAAGATACAGAACAAGAGACAGAAGAACAATAAGCAGAAGATCAAAAAGCAGAAGAACATGAAGTATAAGACCAAAATGAAGAGCAAAATATATGCTCTAAATTCTAAGCAGAAGAAGACTAAGCAGTGTATGGGGGTGAGTCCGTTCCTCCTCGTGGTGCCCCTGGAAAATGCCTGCTGCTGCAGGCTAAACTGAACACGGACAAATACTGTTGAAATTTAAATCTTTTGTGACAGCAAGAACGGAAGGATGAACAATTCATACTTTTACAGATTACAAGTACAGGAATCTCTGTCACAAATAAGAATATGATGAAGAAGATGAAGAGGAAGAAGATGAAGAATTTGAATATGAAGAAGATTAATTAGTTTAATAATAACAATATGAGTAATGTAAACAAAAACATGAATAGCAAGAAGTTTAAGAAGAAGATTAAGAAGGTGAAGATGAAGAATAATTTGATGAGAAAGATGATGCTGCTGCTGAAGATTATGAAGGAGAAAGTGTGGCACTGGCAAAAGTTAAAAAGGTGAAGAGCATGGAAGTTGTGAAACATACATATTTGCCAAAATAGAAAAAAGGTTAACATTTTTCAATTTGTTAGTCAATCCAAACGTATTTCCAAAAAAAAATATATTAATGCTATTCCAATGCATTGGGTTAAACATGTATGCCTTTATTGTCTCCTCAACCTCCCCCAATACATTCTACATTAGTCTTTGTTGTTTTCCTTCATGTAAAATTAACCAACAAGGCAAGAATGTTTTTTTTTAATGTCGATATTTGGTTCCCATAGACTTACATTGGACTTCCGGTATCGGAATCGGATATCGACGATATTTAGTGATATCGGCGATACCATTCCGATCCGATATTTTTAGATATCGAGCAGTATCGCTCAACACTACACACAACCTCTTTTTCGGGTGGTTTCCACCCCGGAATGCAGCTGAAAAAGGTCTGCAAAAAGAAATAGAAAAATTGCCTAGCTGCCCCAAATCGACATTGCTGTGCACATATTCAATATTTTGCTACCTCTTTTAACCACTTCATGGTGTTCATTCTTTGGGCGGCATCATTTGAAAGTCACAAGATCTTTATAATAGAAGAGTTAGCCAAAAGACACAGGCGGAACCAATGTGAAAGCAAGTGTAAAAAATTGTCAGGGGTGGCGCTTCAGGACAAAAGCCGCCAACTTTTCCTGATGCAGCTTTGTGACGAAAACTTCAGCAGCAAAGGCGTTGTGTGCATTTAGCCAAATGAGGAAAAACAGACCCCCTACACACCCCTTAAGAGAGGTTTTCCAGGAGAATATATTTATGGATCACATGTGGTAATGACCCGAGTACTATATGTGAATGCAGAGCTGTAGCATTGCGGGTCATCGGTGTATTTTATATCTTGTGAATGTAAGTTACTGTAAGTTATGGTATGCGAATGTTTAATAAAGCTTTTTATAAGTGGAGAAAAAGCTCCAATCTAAGAACTTCTTCCTTGTTAGGAAATTTCAGGAAATATGTCTTATTGTTCAATCACACATTTAGGTCTCTGCCAAGTACACCTCTAGAACGTTCCATTGCTTTACTGACACACACACACACACACACACACACACACACACACACCACACACACACACACACGCTGCAGATCTGACCACCCCTCACAGCCCCCTATACAGGCTGTAGCTCTCATCCTCTATGCTCCCTCCTCCCCCTCACTCCAGCTACACACACTGGTGTAATGTGAGCTGCTGAAGCTAGCAGCCCTCAACTGAATAGCTTTATGACCAGCTAAAAAACAGTTTAGCAGCTCTGAGGCACATGGCCTGTTCCTTTGTGTTGGTACCGTGTTCCTTTAAGATCAAATATAATGACCCCAATTAGTGATATAGGTGTAAAAGTTACCTATTTGGAGCCTACACAGATAGGTCTATAACCCAGTAAAATCTCTAGGATCCAGAACCAGTAGAATATGAGAGATGTATTACTGCTTAACCGAGACACATAGCCAAGTCGTGTTTGGATGTAAATGAACGCCAACCTCATGCTGAGGAAAATGATAATTTGGTCATCGCTCTACGAGGTTCCCAGCCTGAGTTATGAAATTTAATAACGTGTCAGTAAGTTTTCAGTCCTTGTGAAAGGGCAAGTATATCCCAAAGCTCCGCCCCCTCAGTGATGTAATGAATAGCGAGGTATAAGTTTATGCAGCCCATAATTTGTCTCACTTTATAATATCTTGTATACTTTTTGTAAACACTGCCTACTTTTTGGAGTAAAATATAAAACTTTACTAGCTTTGTTCTTCTTGCTCTAATTGTATCCCCATGTCTTCAAACTAAGCCAGCGCTACTGATTGGGGTTGGATACTGACTCGATATTAATTAAAACCAGGAGCTGGTGGCAGCAAAGTGTGTTCTAGTCTTTTGGGGAGACCCTGGCAGTGACGGATGGAGTTTGATAAGTGTATATCCCGCCTGGGAATAGGTTATCACCCTCACTGCAGAGTGCCTAAAAGCCAGCACACATCCAGGCGGCCCGTCTGGTGACTATGTATCCTAGGTGCAGTTCCCTGACTGACCTGAAGGAAAGGGGGGCACCAGAGGGCTGCAAGTTCCGAACCAGAATTGGAAGGCTAGGTAAACAAATAGATCCCCCCTGTAATTCGTCACATATTGGTGGCAGCGGTGGGATAATAAAATCCCCTGACAAAGAACTGGGGGTAACCAAACACCCCCAGTTCATGACATATTGGTGGCAGCAGTGGGATAATAAAATCCTCTAAAAGGAACTGGGGGCAACCCCAGTTCATGACATATTGGTGGCAGAGCGGTAGGATAATAGAGCATTAGTGATCTGGTTTGAGCAATCATTCCTCTCACTAAAAACTTGCATGGTTCTTGCAAGGACCCTGCAAAAAATGTTTTGGAGAACGAACTCAGTGTTTATTAGTGCTGAGACAATACAGTGTGTTAGCAATTACTCCTCCCCTTTTCTTTGTTTTTCTGTCCTATCTTTTATTTGGCAACCATGGTTTTTATAAGCAGCAGAACAAGCCCACTCTTAGTGCCCTGTGCACATCGAAGCAGATTGACCCCACTGGCAAAAATAAAGACCAAATGATTGCGGAACTGGTGCAACTTGAAGAAAGCCGGGACCATGCCCAGAGCCCTGTGGAGGCTGGGACCAGCCAAAGTATGGACGTTACTCAACCAGAGGTCCAAATGGTGCAGGCTGGCCCTACTCGCAACCAAGGTAGTGCGAACCCCTACCTGCGGATGGCCTTGGAGGAACTCCCTGCAGAAGAGACGGAGAGGTGTCTGCAGCTGATCCAGCACTATGAAGAGAAAGCCACAGAGAGACAGAACCAGCTGGAGTTAGCGCGAATCCAGGGGCAGAGGTCTTCCCAGCCCAGCAGTGGGCCCAGCAGCGCTCAGATTTCTCAACCCCAGCCAGAGCACTTTCCAGTGATGGAAAAGGACGGGGACTTGGACACTTTTCTGTGGGCCTTTGAGAAAGCATGCAGACAATACCAGCTACCTGAGAACCAATGGGCCAGGAACTTGCCCTCCGGTCTAAAGGGCAAAGCTCTGGAGGCGTTTGCTTCTCTCCCACCAGGCCAAGATGGTGACTATGAGGCCATCAAGCAGGCCCTGATAAAGAAGTACCAGCTAACTCCTGAGGTTTACCGTAGAAATTTCCGGAACCTCCAACGTGGCCCACATGACAGTTACAGCGATGTGGTGCATGGATTCAGGACCCACTGACCAGTGGATCCAAAGACTGTCAACGACCACCTTTGAGGGACCTGATGATCAAACACCAGTTCCTACATCTTTGCCCAGCTGAGGTGCGACAGGTCGTGATGGACCGAGAGCCAAGACGCGGACAGAGCAGCGCAGATCGCCAACACCTATGGGGCCAATCGGAAACCGGAGGCGCGGAAGCCAGTCACCGCCAGCTGGAGAAGGGCTAAGCCTACAACCAAACCCAGTGCCCCTGCCAGCCAACTCACCGGAGGCCCTGTCCTTTTTGCCAACACTAGGCCTACGTCCGACCCTCGCAAGTGTTTTTCCTGCAATCGGACTGAACACATCAGCGCCACCTGTCCGGAGAAGCAGAAGAACCCCCCAGCCAAGGCCTCAGGGCCTAATGCAACAGTTCTTTTGGTGGGTGGGGTGGTTGGGAGGGTATGTGACAAAGTGCAGCACGTCCATGTGGGGGGCCGTGTTGCTTGCGACCTCAAGGACACTGGGGCTGAACGGACCCTCATCAGACCTGAACTGGCTGCCCCTGAAGAGATTATTCAGAGGAAAACCCTGACTGTCACGGGATTGGGGACATCCACTGTCCCTTGGTGATGGCCTGGGTTTTCATAGATTGCGGAGCTGGGAGCAGCGTGAAGGAAGTGGGAGTGTCCGAAAACTTGCCCACCAATGTTTTGTTGGGGACTGATTTGGGGAGAATGCTTGCATATTATGTCCCTGACACCCCTCCCCAATCTGATACTAAGGATAATGTTAATGGTATTGATAATGATGTGAAATTGCATGTGACGCGCACCAAATTGGTGGTACCAGGGCTATGGGGTACTCGGAACCGAGCCCATGGAAGTCTATGGGGAATGTCACTGGCAGCAGAGCTCGGTCCGTGGCCCTGGGCGGTCATACAATGGGGGATATTTACAGGGGATTATAACGATAGTTCGTGACGCCACCTGTGGTTTCTGATCTGATTGACCAGCGCTGCAGGGTTGATCTCTGAGGGGATGTTATGGCAGCTAGATGTTAAGTCCCCCACAGGTGGGACTGGTCCCTCAAAGTCTATGGTGATGCAGGGTGCGGATAAGAAGTCAGTCACACACAATGCAGTCTCTTTCCATACCTTTACTTGTAGATGTTGCAGGTATGTCCCGGGGAGCTGGTCAGGTTGGAGAATGCACATTCAGGGAATTGTTGAGCAGGTTAGAGGCCTCCTTTCTCCTTAAAGTGTATGTGAGTACAAACTTGCATAAAGTCAAGTGCAACTCTTTCTGTAGCAACTATGCCCGGCCAACATTGTGGTGGAGCCTTCTATGTCTCTGGTTATCAGATGTTGAGAGAACTAAGTCCTTACTTTTGCAGGGTCCTGCTCAAAGTCCCTGTTCTCCCTGACTCCGGTTACGTATCAGCGCTTAGGGCTACCTTCTGCGACTTGAAGTCCAGCAAGGCCTCCGGTTTTCTTATTACTAGACGTGAAGTACTAGCAATGCTTCGGACCCCGGTGTCCGGTTTAACTGAGTGAGGGTGATTTGTCCCCTTAGTCACTCTTACTTCTCCACTCGCCCTTCGCCCTGCTCTTGCCCTTAACATAAGCACGTGTAGCAATGGTATAAAGGTCAGCTTTCCTTCAGTGCTCACTGACCTGTTCTCAGTTGACTCGTTGGTATAACTGCTGTAATCCCCTTCCTTCTTTCCTTCACAGATCTCTGTCCAGAGCAGCTCACAGGACGCTTCGTCAGACTGTATTTACGCTGTAGCTCTGAGAGTCACTTTCCACTTTCTTGGGGAAAACAGGCAGCTTGTTCTGAGATAGCAGTTCTGATTGTAGTTCTGACTAGGCTAGAGTAAGTCCGTCTACTCGTACCAGCCTCCACGTCTGTATAATGAACTATCTGAGCTCTGTCAGGAATCAGTCTTCACTCCTCTCCCTCAAGACTGAACTCTCCTCTCCTTCCGTCTGTCTCTGACTGAAACAGAAACTAAACTGATCTGAAGATGGATGGGATGACTCACTCCTGAGCCACCCTAGGCTTGACTGAACAAACTACTGCTACGTCACACTACTTAAATAGTCTAATATGCCTCTAGTGGCAATGCTGAGAAGTGTGCGTGAATGAATATCAGGCTTTACAGTTACCTTCTTGTGCATTTTCCAGGAGACATGTGTGCCTTGCGCAGCTGGGCCACACATCCCCCCTAGTTAAACTCAGCACTCCCGGGCTGAAATAGAAAAGAAAAACATTTTTGTTTTGCATATAACATAAACAATATAAACTCATCCCTTGCGGGAGGAAAGGACTCTTGAACGTTACAATTTGTACATAGGTCAGTAGAAAATTATCAAAATACTTTTCATAAATATACACAGTATAAGACAAGATTCTTGTAGAGGACCCGCACCAAAAACCTCCCACGTGGGTCCTGGGTGGGCTGCAGGACTTCTCTTCTGCAGACCTCACTCTAGGCCACACCATACGGGTTTTTCTTCAGAGGTAGATACATATGGCTTTATGTAAAACCAAGATGGGGCACCGAAGTGCGAACTATTTACAATGAAAGTTTTTGAGCTGGCAAAGTCCACAGCCACGCAGTCCTTTGCATGATAAAACACTTTTCAAGCAAAATCACATTTCAATCAACTTTTACCCAGCCGGGTATTCTACTTTAAATAAGCAAAACATTCTTAAACATTTCAATAAAGTGCAAATTGTTCTTCAATAAAACTTCTTCAACTTTATACATGTTCAGGTGCAGTAAACCCCTGTCTGGGTCCTACTGGCTTTCATCTTTCTTGCTTATGACCATTACTTTTTCTACTCCTGGGGCCAGAAGTATACGATGCCCTTGGGAACCCATTACAAGGAGATCATGTCCTGCAATGTACGTTTGCGTAGCGACATCTTTTGTTTGATCTGGGGACCCAACGGGTGTCTCCCTGAAGTAGAACGCAGGTTGCGTTGCAGAAGGTGCCGCAGTGTACAATTCAGGTTGTGATGCAGCAATGGTCGCAGGTTGCGATGCAGAAATGGTCACAGGGTGCGATGCAGAGCAAGATCTGGGTACAGAAGTGAACGCAGGGGGCGATGCTGAGTAAGACCTGGGTGGAGAGGAGTACGCAGGGGGTGATGCTGGTGCACGGCCTGGCGCTGTGGGAGCCCGGGATTGGGACGCTGCGGCATGGTGTACGTTACCGGCGTCGGGGACGGGGTCGCTGACAATAGAGACGTTTAGGGCATACCATCCTTTTAGACCCCAGTGACGTGTGTAGCTAACGATGTCCCCGTTTACGAGATCCCTTCCCGGGTGTCCGATGGGCAGGTGGGACTCTACGTCCCTGCGACTCACGAAGATCCCCTGATACAGGCCCGGCTCATGGATGAAGCCCCAGCCCTTGCGGAGTTTGAATCCGGTGATGCACCCCTGGCGCCGCGGTTCCCGGAGCGTACCTTTATTCCTGTGGACACTCTCCTTGTCGGCGAGGAACTCTTCATGGTACCGCTGATGGATCTGCTGCACTTCTCTCTCCTCCTGCTGCCGTCGCTTCTCCTGATCACAGCGTCGCTGCTCGTTTTCCACTTTTGCAGTATAGGTGACGTCATCCAGATACTCCATCGCGTCCCAATCGATTTCTGGCAGTGACGGCTGGGACCCCTCCGGTGTTCCTACCGGGGAACTGTAGTCGGCTGCGGCCTCCTGGCCTGGCTGGCACTCCGGAACAGGCAGGGCCTCCTCAGCCTCCTTCTCTTCCACCGCTCCATCGGTGGGGTCAGGTACAGCTCTTTTGGGGCCGGCCTCCGGTTTTCCTTCAGCTTTCTGCAGCGGTGACACAGGAAGTTCAGGTGATGGTGTTGTTCCTGTAGGAGAGAGCACTGCGTCCCACAGCAGCCGCTGTGTCTGGGCACGCCAGCGTCTCTCAGTTTCCTCCATGTCTGCATGGCGCTGTATAAATTTTCTGAGCGCCGCATTTTCCTCCTTTAACTCCAGCATGGTTTGTTGAAGGTCCCGTACTGGGGACGGCTCCGGCACAGGCAGTAGCTTTTCTGGGGAACAGGGCCTGCGCGCCGCCGCTCCTCCACATAGCTGCTCCTGTCCTTCCGCCATCTCTCTCCAGGCCAGACTGTGGTTTCCATCAGGAACAATCTGGTCTCTTCCGTGGAGGCGGGATTTGCGCTTCCTCTTTTTTGCATAGAAGATGAAGAGGAGGCGGATCTCCCTTCCAGTGGGGTAGGATCTCACATTATAGTAGCATTTTGAGAGGGTGGCCATAACTTTCGCGCCACAGGGGGGGGTACGCCCACGAATGCACGCCCACCTTCTTCACCAGCGACTCAAGGCGCGAATATGGCGGCAAAATGGCGGAAAATGGCGCCAAAAATCACAAAAATAGCAAACAGTCTTTTTGCACAAAACAGTCCAATTAGGCACACAGGACTCACATCCAGTAAGCTTCGTATCCTGTTCGTGACGCCAGAGATGACGCGCACCAAATTGGTGGTACCAGGGCTATGGGGTACTCGGAACCGAGCCCATGGAAGTCTATGGGGAATGTCACTGGCAGCAGAGCTCGGTCCGTGGCCCTGGGCGGTCATACAATGGGGGATATTTAGAGGGGATTATAAAGATAGTTTGTGACGCCACCTGTGGTTTCTGATCTGATTGACCAGCGCTGCAGGGTTGATCTCTGAGGGGATGTTATGGCAGCTAGATGTTAAGTCCCCCACAGGTGGGACTGGTCCCTCAAAGTCTATGGTGATGCAGGGTGCGGATAAGAAGTCAGTCACACACAATGCAGTCTCTTTCCATACCTTTACTTGTAGATGTTGCAGGTATGTCCCGGGGAGCTGGTCAGGTTGGAGAATGCACATTCAGGGAATTGTTGAGCAGGTTAGAGGCCTCCTTTCTCCTTAAAGTGTATGTGAGTACAAACTTGCATAAAGTCAAGTGCAACTCTTTCTGTAGCAACTATGCCCGGCCAACATTGTGGTGGAGCCTTCTATGTCTCTGATTATCAGATGTTGAGAGAACTAAGTCCTTACTTTTGCAGGGTCCTGCTCAAAGTCCCTGTTCTCCCTGACTCCGGTTACGTATCAGCGCTTAGGGCTACCTTCTGCGACTTGAAGTCCAGCAAGGCCTCCGGTTTTCTTATTACTAGACGTGAAGTACTAGCAATGCTTCGGACCCCGGTGTCCGGTTTAACTGAGTGAGGGTGATTTGTCCCCTTAGTCACTCTTACTTCTCCACTCGCCCTTCGCCCTGCTCTTACCCTTAACATAAGCACGTGTAGCAATAGTATAAAGGTCAGCTTTCCTTCAGTGCTCACTGACCTGTTCTCAGTTGACTCGTTGGTATAACTGCTGTAATCCCCTTCCTTCTTTCCTTCACAGATCTCTGTCCAGAGCAGCTCACAGGACGCTTCGTCAGACTGTATTTACGCTGTAGCTCTGAGAGTCACTTTCCACTTTCTTGGGGAAAACAGGCAGCTTGTTCTGAGATAGCAGTTCTGATTGTAGTTCTGACTAGGCTAGAGTAAGTCCGTCTACTCGTACCAGCCTCCACGTCTGTATAATGAACTATCTGAGCTCTGTCAGGAATCAGTCTTCACTCCTCTCCCTCAAGACTGAACTCTCCTCTCCTTCCGTCTGTCTCTGACTGAAACAGAAACTAAACTGATCTGAAGATGCATGGGATGACTCACTCCTGAGCCACCCTAGGCTTGACTGAACAAACTACTGCTACGTCACACTACTTAAATAGTCTAATATGCCTCTAGTGGCAATGCTGAGAAGTGTGCGTGAATGAATATCAGGCTTTACAGTTACCTTCTTGTGCATTTTCCAGGAGACATGTGTGCCTTGCGCAGCTGGGCCACACACATGCTTTACCTGACCATGATTTACCTGATAACCATTTTTCTGTAAATGATGATGTTTCTACAGGTGCAGGAGTGCCCAGCCACATCACCCCGAGGGGTGAGGTGGTTGAGGAACCCCTAACAGGAGCAAGCGACAGTGCTAAGAGAGATGGGAGATGCACGGGAACCATGAGGAAGGTGATGCCGTGCAACTGACCAGTAACCATGAGGAAGGTAACTGTCCCATATTTAGCACTGCTCGTGAGGTATTGGGGGTGGATGGGGAGATAGAATCCATAGCAGCGTCGGCTGATGGGTCTGTGGAACACTCCGGGGAGACAGCCTATGTGGCTGCTGTCACCAGTAGTCAGAGTGCCAAGAACGTAGGTAATGCCCTGCCTTCTGGATCCTCCTCAGTCAGAGGGTCGACTGAACCAGAGTTAGACCCAGAGCAGGTCCCAGAGGGTTCCCTTGAGGAAGGAACATTGACATCACTTCTGGCTGCCTCCAGCCAGGAGTTCCAGGCAGCTCTGCATTCAGATGCGAGACTGGAGGCCTTGAGAGGCCTCGCCCAGGAGCCCACCTCCAAGTCAGATAAGGAGAGGGTGTTCTGGGAGCAAGTAAGGTTGTACCGGGAGACAGTTCCCGGTAAATACCAATAGGAGTGGTTGAGGGAAAGACAGCTGGTCGTCACGTACCAATTTAGGGGCGAGTTGTTGCGGATTGCCCGTGAGATTCTGCTCACTGGACACTTGGGGTTCAGCAAAACTAAGGCCCGGCTGTCTCAACACTTTTATTGGCCCAAGATGGGGACAGATGTGACTATGAGTGTTCGAGTTCGGTTCGGTTCGCCGAACAGCCGTGTGTTCGACGAACTGTTCGTCGAACTGTTCGTCGAACACCATTAAAACCAATGGCAGGCAAACCAAAACACATAGAAACACATAGAAAACACATAGAAAACACTTTAAAGGTGTCCAAAAGCTGACAAATTGCTCAGAATACACAACTAACACATGGAAAAGTGACAAGTACATATAGTCATGCGAAAAGAAAAGAGGTGGAGGAGTAAAAGGAGGGGGAGACACAGATATAGGCATGCCATGCCCTTCTAAAACCAAAAAAGTGCGAAGCCGACACGGCCAGTCCGTTCCTGCCCGTGTGACCTGCATGTCGCCGGGTTTGTGCCAGACCTGCGGTGGACCCTGACGGCCAGCCCCCCTCTCCCAATACTGGTGCCTGTCCGCTGGTGGGTCGAGCGAGCCCCCCTGCGGTGGAGGCAGGTCTAATCTTTTTAATTTAAATTGTCTCTTTATTTTGAATGAGTACACTTTAAATCCTTTTACAAGGATCTATTGGAGGGCAAGTCTCATGCCAGCAGCTGCAGTGGTTCCACCCAGGAAGTGGAGAGGTGTGGTTGCTGGTGGTGGTAGAAGCTGTGTACAAGCTGCTTGGAGCTAAGTGCCTGGGAAGGAGGATTTTTTTTTCTCTATCTGGACTGCTACCTGCCCCTTCCCAGGCAGAGAGAGACTTTCCCTGGGACTGAGCGTCGGGGCTGTGCCCCTGGCTCCCACCCCCCGGCAAGCTAGCTGGGGGTGGGGGGCCTCACATAACATCTAGAGGCCCACGCTACAGCAAGCCAGTCCCGGGGATGAATAGGAGGAAGACACCGGGGGGCCGCAAGGCTCTAGGATCCAGGACCCCTGAAGCCGGGGCCGTGGCATCTCCTTCTCCCGGTGAGGAGGCTGCAGGCAGAGGTGCGGCAGGAGCCCCCCTTAATATCTGGGGCTCCAAGGCTGCGGGAGAGCCGTACACCATCTATGCCTCCCGCATCCATGCCCACCTCTGTGAGTATGAGGAGGCAGCTAAGCAGCTGAGGATACTCCGGGAGAGGTTGAGGGGAGCCCGAGTGACAGCAAAAAATCGGCTCCCTGCCTCAAAGAGAGCGGAGGTATCTGCCACGGTTGGAAAGCTGAAGGGGGAGATAAGAGCACTGGAGGAGAGGAGGAAGATCATCCTGGAGGGAAGCGGCCCCTTCGAGGAGAAGTTAAAGAACGATGACCGGTTCAGAGCCCTGACCGGGGGGTCTCCTGGGGGGTCAGGAGGCTCCAGCCAGGTGGAGGACGAGGAGGAGGAAGATGGCGGAACATCTGCGCCAGCTCCACCTGGGGACCTGGTGAGTAAGAGCGCCCAGGACCTGGTGAGTAAGAGCGCCCAGGACCTGGTGGGTAAAAGCTCCCAGGTATCACACAGCGGGATAGCCCCCGAACAAGTGGCTCTCCCACCGGACTCCAGTGACATGGAGGAAAGTGGGAGTGAGGGGGAGGATGGAGGGAGCGGGAGAAATAACAAGGGGGGCTGCCTCATCCTACAGCAAGTGAGGCAGATTGAGTCCCCGGCACGGTTTGGCACGCTGTTGTTTGGGGACGAGGTCTGCCTTGAGGATGAGGCAACTGGGAAGAGGGGAAGAAGGCGTAAGGCGAAGCAAGTGGTGGAGGAGAAGCTTGTTTTTGTCCCTCTTTCCGGGGCCCCCCAGTCCCGCTGTGTGGAACCCGCTGCCCACCCCAGCCCGGGCCCTGTGGTGGGTCCGGTGCAAGGGAGCGGGGAGAGTAAAGTCTGCCTGGGTCTTGCTGACACTTCTGGTGGTGGCAGTTCGGATTCAGGCAGCGATATGGAGATCGGTGCTGGTACTGGTAATGGTGGCGTTAGTGGGGGTGCTTGGGGTCAGTCCCCGGTGGCAGGGGGGGCTGGCCCAGCACCTGGTAAAGGTAAAGCCAGGGCCGCATCTCCAATTGCGGTGAGAGCAGCTTCTGGGCCCCCACGAACGGATCCGTTAAGTCTGGATCACTTATGGGGGTCCAGAAGCATAGAAGGGGCGCAGATACTGCTGTAAAGCAGCAATTAAAGACCTGCAAGGAGTTGGTCGCTCCCCTGGAGGCGACCGTGGTGAAGCCGGGGCACTCGGCACGTAGACCCCAAAAGGGGTCCGTGCGGGGGACCCCGCCACCACTGGATGCCGAAGGGGAGTGGCCAGCCTTGCCTACAGCAGGGGGTGGGTACAGAGCGGTAGTGAAGGCCTGTGGGGGGGCGTGGCCTCCCTGAATGTTGCCCTGTCTGCAGAGGCATGCAGGGGGGGCGTGCTCTCCCTGACTGAAGTCCCGCCCGCCGTGCTCGCATCATCTGGGGTGGGTGTGGCCTCGCAAGGGGCTGCTGCCCAGCCTGGAGGGGCTGTAGCCGGCGGGGGGGGGCGTGGCCTCGGCGGCCGTGGCTCCGCCCGCTGTGCCCGGGTCATCTGGGGTGGGGGTGGCCTCGCAAGGGGCTGCTGCCCGGCCTGGAGTGACTGTGGGCCGGCGGAGGGGCGTTGCCTCGGCGGCCGTGGCTCCGCCCACTGTGCCCGAGTCATCTGGGGTGGGCGTGGCCTCGCAAGGGGCTGCTGCCCAGCCTGGAGTGACTGTGGGCCGGCGGGGGGCGTGGCCTCGGCGGCCGTGGCTCCGCCCACTGTGTCCGTGTCATCTGGGGTGGGCGTGGCCTCGCAAGGGGCTGCTGCCCAGCCTGGAGTGACTGTGGCCGGTGGGGGGGGCGTGGCCTCAGCGGGTCCGCCGCCCTCTGTCCTGCCCACCCATACCATTGGGTCTGCAGCCCCAAAAGCCGGTAGGGAGTTGTCGGGGTCCCCAATCCACTTACCGTCATCTGGTGGTGCGGGGGCTCCGGCGCTCCAGGTAGAGCCGGCAGGGGAGGTGTGTGGAGGGCAGGGTGCGGTGGCAAAGTCCGTCCCTGTCCTAGGAAGCACAGTGAAAGAAAAGAAAGAAAAGGAAAAAAAAAATGCTGTTCCAGAGAGCCCGGGAGCTGCTGCTGCTCCCGAGCCCAGGCAGGGAGTACTAAGTGCACTCTGCTCTGGAGCATTTAAAGGGGCGGCAGCACTCCTGGGTAGAGGGAAAAAAAAATGAAGACAAAGACATCATTATCCAGCCAGGGCCCCCAGCAGGAGATGTTGAAAGCCACAAAGCTACAAGCAAGGCTAAAGGCAATGTAGGCAATGTAAATGATGTAAATAATAATGTAAATAATATAAATAATGTGAATTATATGGATAGTATGGATAGTGAGGATGATAGTGATGGTGCGAGTGACATTTTTGAAGAACTGTTTGCGGAGGTGGTGCATGGAGGTGTGAGTGATGGCGAGGGTGGTATGAATGGGGAGTGAGTTTGGGAGTGAATGCCAGGGTGGATGCAGGTGTGAATGTGGGAGCAAGTGTGAGTGGGGTAAGGGCTGGTCCATCTGCCTCCCCAGCCGTGGCTCCCAGGCGTTCATATGCGGGGGTCACGGCTGGGGTAGGGGGGGCTCCCGGGGGGTTCTCAGGGGGTCTCCTCACCTCTGGACTCCGGGGACGGCGTTTTGCACCGCCGTTTCCTGGAGGCCCTCAAAAGGGGAGAAAGGTCGATAATTGTAGAGGGGAGGACGGTGGACTTGTCTTTCTGGATAGAGAGACATGGTTTAGCCGCCTTCCAAGAGAGAAGAGAGGGAGGGACTGTCTGGTCTCTCCCAACAGCCGGGCAAGGGCTGGTAAGGAGGAATGTGGTCCGTCTTCGGTGGGGGGGCAGTGAAGCTTGCCCACCCAGGAGTAGGGTGGTGGAGCTCCTCCTGAAGATGGGCTTCAGGGCAGATGACATCTTTGCCCTGATCCATCCCACATCAGCCCGTTTCTTTGACATCAGCTTTGTTCGGCCAGAGGGGCTTGAGCTCTTCTGGTCAAATTATGAGCTGGTGAAAGGGGAGCCCGGATGGCGAGGCTTCGTCGTACAGGCGGTGTCTCGCCAAAATTCCGTCAAGAGAGTGACCGTGGTGACATGTAACGAGTCACTCTCAGGCGTGGACATAATGACGTGGCTTTCCCGGTATGGGGAAGTCACTGAGGTCCCAAAAAAGACAGGGACGAGTTTGGTATTTGGTCGGGGGGCTGGACCTTCATGGTTAAGTTGAAGGTCTCAGGCGATACGGTCACCCACATCCCTTCCTCGGCATTCCTGGGAAGGGACAGGATCCTGATCTTCTACCAGGGGCAGCCGAAGGTTTGTCACAAGTGCGGCGATCCCCGCCACTTCAGCGCAAGCTGCAAGGTGCAGAAATGTGCCTTGTGTGGCGGGGTGGGCCATCTCGCCGCTGCGTGTAGGGACATTCGGTGCAACCTGTGTGGTGACTTAGGTCACCCGTATAGCCGCTGCCCTCGCTCCTTCTCCAATACTGCTGCGGGCCCGGTGGGGGGAGACCGTGGGGGGGAAACCTCCGGCGGGGCTTCCTCTGTCGCGGCGGGCGGTGGTGGCGGGGAGGGGGCTGAGGGGACCAGTGAGGAAAGGCAAAGTCACTAGAGGCCCCTCATATCAGCGGAGGCAGGCGGCTCGCCAGGGGGGTAAGGAGCAGGTGGAGCCTCGGGTAACCGGGGTGATGCCTGCTCCTCCCTCTGGGTTGGTGGCTAAAGCCTCTGAGGCCCTGGGGGAGGAAGCGGTGAACGAGGAGATCAGGAGGATGGAGAGGGAGGATAAAGCGGCTGACTCAGACAACTCCTCTCAGTATGAAAGTGTTGATGAGGAAGTCTTAGAGCAGCCTACAATATCAAAGGGTGGAAAAAAGCGCAACAACAGGAGGGGGAGGAAGAGGCTGAATAAGTCTTCCAAATCCCCCCACCCCCGACCGTGAGGGTACCAACGGAAGTGCCCACCGTTCCCCCTCTGATCACACTCTCCAACCGGTTCCAGGCCCTTGAGGACTCTGCTAAAGAGTCGCCGGACGAGGGCAGGGGACCGGGGGCGGCATCGGGGGGTCTTTTAGGGGATGGCGGAGTCCAACCCTTGGGGGACGTTGTTTCTCCCAAGGGGGGGACAGACCTGGAGTCCGGAGGTGAGGACACCAGGGGAGGAGGAATGGACACATCGTCCACCTTAAAAGGAAAGGTTCCGACTCCTCCCAGAGGGTGGTGGGAGTGGGGTGGGTAAGAAGAAGGCCGTCGAGCTTGATCACTCATGATGGCTGAACTCGCTCCGTTGACGCTGGCGTCCATTAATGTCGCCAGCATTAAGTCAGATGCGGCTAGATTTACGGCCTTTGATTTTCTCACCCGAATTGAGGCTGAAATTTTATTTTTGCAGGAGACCAGACTAACTGACATGGGGGCCATACATAAAGCACGGAGAGAGTGGAGGTGCGGGCCCTCATACTGGTCTCTTGCGGCCGAGCCGTATAGCGGGGTGGCAGTCCTCTTTAAGACTGCAGATGTGGAATGCAGACGAGTGATCGAGCTAGAAATGGGGAGGTGCCTGGTCCTTGACGTCTTCATGAGGGGACAAGAGCTACGGCTCATAAACATCTATGGTCCACAATCAAAGTGGGACCGGAAATGTCTCTTCCTGAGGATTAAGCCCTTTCTTTTTACAAGCCGGCAGGTGGTCTTCGGTGGGGACTTCAACACCATTACGAGGTCCCGTGATCGGGGGGGTCCTGGAGATCGCCTGCCTTATGACAGTATCACGCTCAATAGCATAGCCAGTGAAGCTCGCCTGGTGGATGTCCACATCCGGCACACCCCAGGTCACGGGGGTTTCACCTATCATAGGGGTAGCTGTAGATCTAGAATAGACAGGTTTTTTTTAAAGGAGGATGCCATCTTTTCTGCTGTGTCCGCCGTTGAGGTGGAGTTCTCCGATCACTGTCTAATTTTCTTTTCTCTGAATGTTGCAGAAACTCCCGGATGGGAAGAGGGCTGTGGAAGCTGAATTCGTCCCTGCTGGAAGAAGCGAATGTGAGACAATCCTTCGAGGATTTTCTTCAGAGCCAGGTACCGCTTTTGGATCTCTGTAGTAGTAAGTCAGAGTGGTGGGAGATCTTCAAAAAGGGGTGGCGGGGTTCTTCCGCAAGCTCTCGAGCCTCAGGAGTCTGAACAGGCATCGCTTGTATCAGGCTCTGGGGAGGAAACTCGAGCAGCTCGTCTCGACTGGAGGTGACCGTGAGGAAATCTCCAGAGTGAAGTCTTTGCTTAAGAGGTGTCAGTATGATAGGCACACATCTTTGGTTTTTGAGAGGGATTTCGGGAAGTACCGCTCACCCGACCCCTACAGGAACTGTAAGATGTCAGTGAATTGTAAAATGGTGACAGGACTGATCGATAGTACGGGGTCCCTGAACAGATCCAAATCAGGGATCCTGGAGGTGGTCAGGTCCTTTTACTCACACCTCTTGGGAAAGAGGGATCTAGATCGGGATGAGATGTCGGCTTTCCTGGCTGAAACCATCCCTGAGCCAGGGGATGATCCCTCTCTTGGTGTTTTGGCAGAAGCAATCAGGGAAGAGGAAGTGAGACTGGCCATTGATGGGCTTCGGCCCAAAAAATCGCCAGGTCCGGATGGCTTAACATCCGAATTTTATAAGACCTTTAGGGACTCCTTGGTCCCCCTCTTGACTGGGGTGTTTAATGAGTGTCTTTCCTCGGGTACTCTTCCCGGTTCAATGAGGAGGTCAGCCCTGATTATTCTGTCAAAGGGTAAAGACTCGTCCCGTATTGAGAATTGGCGTCCCATAGCGCTTCTCAATACGGACCGGAAGGTTCTGGCGAAGGTGTTGTTTAACCGGCTGGTCAAGTTTGCACCCCGGCTCCTTTCGGAGGCCCAGCACTGCTCTGTTCCAGGCCGCAGCACCTTTAGTGCTGTGCTCGGTGTCCGAGAGGCAGTGGAACAGGGTAGGGCAGGTCACTGGAAGGGGTATCTACTGTCATTAGACCAAGCAAAAGCCTTTGACCGGGTTAACCATGAGTACCTCTGGTCTGTCCTTTTAAGGTACGGTCTGCCTGGGAGGTTTGTAAATTGGCTAGAGATCTTGTACCAAGGGGCTGAGACTTTCCCGCTCGTGAACGGTTGGTCGGGGCGCCCTTTTGAGGTGGGTTCTGGGGTCCGTCAGGGCTGTCCTCTGAGCCCACTTTTATACGCGTTCGCGATCGATCCCTTCCTGAGGAGGGTAGATCGTGGACCGTTGGTGGGAGTCGGGATGGACCAGGCAGGCTCTGGGCCCCCTCTGAGGGTGGTGGCGTACGCTGACGATGTTTCCCTTTTCGATCTCGAGAGGGGAGGCGGATTGGGTCATGTCCGAGGTCGTGCGTTACTCGGAGGCATCTGGGTCCATGATCAACCGGGAAAAGTGTGAGAGTCTCTGGCTGGGAGGGGGAGATCCTAGTTTTGATCTCCCGGGCACCCTTCCAGAGCCCCAGGCCTCCGCCAAATTCTAGGCATCGAATTTGGTCCCGGGGACTATCCCCAGCAAAATTGGGAGGGCAGACTCAAGATTGCCGCCCAAAAGGTGGACCAGTGGAAGGGTTGGTCTTTAACCCTGAGGGAAAGGGTTAGCTTGGCTAAAGGCTTTCTGCTTCCCTTGTTAATTTACCTGGGCAGTGTGTGCATCTTGCCAGAACCTCTTTGGACACGGGTTTACAGCCTGTTCTTCCAGCTGTTATGGGGGAATAGGCTCAACCTAATCAAGAGAGAGGTCACGTACCGTACGAGGAGACTAGGTGGGTTGGGTATGGTCAACCCAGTAGTGTTCTTAGTGAACACCTTTCTTAAAGCCAATGTTTCCAACCTCTGGCTAGAGAGGGCTCCTCCGTGGGTATTCTCCTGCAGGGGTTGGTTTCGGCCCTTCTTCCAGGAGTGGGAGACAGGAGGGCAAGTGAAGGATCTCCGTACACCTCACGGACATCTTCCAGCTTACGCTACCCCGGTTCTGAAGGTAATCCGCCGGTGGGGTCTGGAAATGAGGG
This sequence comes from Oophaga sylvatica, assembly GCA_033576555.1. NCBI lineage: Eukaryota > Metazoa > Chordata > Amphibia > Anura > Dendrobatidae > Oophaga > Oophaga sylvatica. The sequence continues at coordinate 33,941 of JARQOD010003833.1, read as the reverse complement.
AAATCAGGACCATGTCGAGACAATGTCTTGACAGAAGGGTTCTGTTGACCCATTTCCAGAAGCCCCTGGTCCTCAGGGATTGCCCAGGCCGGGATCTGGAGGTGGGGCTCGGGCTTTTAAATTCAGAGCGGATCCCCACAAAGTTTTGGGACTTGTCCTGGCGCTGCTTTCACGGGAGACTGTATGTAAGGGACAACTTGAAGTACAGGAACTCCGATGATCGGGGTTGTCCTCGTGAGGAGTGTGGCGACGTGCTGGAAAGCATGGAGCACTTCCTCCTTCAGTGTCCCTTTAATGCAGAGGTTTACAACAGGGTGGGTGCTTCCATACGTTGGCCGCGGCTAGCGTCCCTTTCCTACGCCGAGTGGGTCTATGGGGCGTTCAGATCCCTGGGTGGCCGAGAGCGGAGCACTTTATTCTTAGTTAGCGTAGTGGTCAGGTTTTACACGTGGAATGCACGGTGTTTAGTTTCGACGCAGCAGAAAGCCCTCCCCCGGGATGAGGTGGTTAGTAACATCTTGGGTGACCTGGGGAAGGTGCGTTCTTTGGAGTTCGAGAGGTTGGGTGTGAGGAAGGCCTCTTGGCTTTGGAGGGGCTTCTCCTTTTAAAAACACACTCAAGGGAAAGTTCTGTGTGTGAATGGTGGTAGGGACAGCATAAGGTGGTGTGGGTGTTGAGGGAGAGAAGTAGGGGCAGATAGGGTCAGGGAGGGTCAGTAGTGAGGGACAGATAGAGAGTTAGTTAAGTTAAGTTAGGTAGACTAGGGATAGATAGGGATAGATAGGGACAGTCGGTTAGGGAAAGAAGTAGGGACAGTTTTAGTTGATGAGGGACAGGATGAATGTGTGGTTGGTAAGGGACAAGGCCTCTTAGGGCTCCAGTCTCCTGGTGGTGGGCTATTGCATGACACAATGTAGCTTTTTGTTTTGTAATAAAATAAAGAATGGATATTGAGGCTTACAGGCACCGAACTTGGGCCTTGTAAAATAGGAAATGAAAGGAAAAATTAAGATTAGTTAAGTAGTTATGGCATGTATTGATAACATTGTAGATTGTATTTTGTATATGTATTATATTGAGTGTATTGTATTGTTATATATAACGTGTTTTGTTTGATTGTCTGAGTGTCTGTAGATAGTAGTATGTGGGGTATAGTTAGGTTGGGTGGGGGTTGTCTGGGGGGGTGGGGTGTGGAGAAAGAAGATGTTTGAAGGGCAGTGGGCAGGAAACTTGCCATGGACCCACGGACCTGAAGAGAAAAATTTTTTTGCTGTGAAAAGGGCATAAACATTATATGGACCCGGGTTTTTGTTTTCAGTTAGGCCATGAACTTATGGACCGGAGGTGTGGTGGGGGGAATATATAAATAAAAAAAAATAAAAAAATAATGCATATATATAAAAAAAAAAAAAAAAAAAAAATTTTTGTGTGATTTGTATTAGGGTGTTTAGCGAATGGTTAAGGGGAGTTGTTAAGGCCAGAATGGCATAATTTTTGTTGGAGGCAATGGGCCAGAATGTTGTGTAATAGTCTTTTGTAAATTATGTAAATATGTAAATAGGTGTGAATGGGGGGTGAATGAGGTATGAATGTGTGTGAATGGGTAAATAGGAATATGATTTTGTTTCCCCTTTTCTTTTCCTTTTTTTTCATTTGAAGAAGGTTTCTGCTGGGGGTCCCTGAAGAAGAGCTGGAAAGTTCTAAAAGGACCTATAAAGTGAGGACTTTGGAAGATGGCGTAAGAAGAAGTGGATTTGAACTGGTTCCTTGTTTTTCCTTAAAACGTTTCTTTGGTAATATTTATTTATGGTATAACGTGGTCATGGAAGTAGGTTTTGATTTTGATTTTAATATGTGTTATGTTGTATGGTTTTTGTATATTTATAATAAAATAGAGTTCCACCCAGGAAGTGGAGAGGTGTGGTTGCTGGAGGTGTGGTTGCTGGTGGTGGAAGCAGAGAGCAAGGCTGCTAGGAGCTAAGTGCCTGGGAAGGAGGATTTTTTTTTCTCTATCTGGACTGCTGCCCCTTCCCAGGCAGAGAGACTTTCCCTGGGACTGAGCGTCGGGGCTGTGCCCTGGCTCCCACCCCCGGCAAGCTAGCTGGGGGTGGGGGGCCTCACATAACATCTAGAGGCCCACGCTACAGCAAGCCAGTCCCGGGGATGAATAGGAGGAAGACACCGGGGGGCCGCAAGGCTCCAGGATCCAGGACCCCTGAAGCCGGGGCCGTGGCAGCTCCTTCTCCCGGTGAGGAGGCTGCAGGCAGAGGTGCGGCAGGAGCCCCCCTTAATATCTGGGGCTCCAAGGCTGCGGGAGAGCCGTCCACCATCTATGCCTCCCGCATCCATGCCCACCTCTGTGAGTATGAGGAGGCAGCTAAGCAGCTGAGGATACTCCGGGAGAGGTTGAGGGGAGCCGAGTGACAGCAAAAAATCGGCTCCCTGCCTCAAAGAGAGCGGAGGTATCTGCCACGGTCGGAAAGCTGAAGGGGTAGATAAGAGCACTGGAGGAGAGGAGGAAGATCATCCTGGAGGGAAGCGGCCCTTCGAGGAGAAGTTAAAGAACGATGACCGGTTCAGAGCCCTGACCGGGGGGTCTCCTGGGGGGTCAGGAGGCTCCAGCCAGGTGGAGGACGAGGAGGAGGAAGATGGCGGAACATCTGCGCCAGCTCCACCTGGGGACCTGGTGAGTAAGAGCGCCCAGGACCTGGTGAGTAAGAGCGCCCAGGACCTGGTGGGTAAAAGCTCCCAGGTATCACACAGCGGGATAGCCCCCGAACAAGTGGCTCTCCCACCGGACTCCAGTGACATGGAGGAAAGTGGGAGTGAGGGGGAGGATGGAGGGAGCGGGAGAAATAACAAGGGGGGCTGCCTCATCCTACAGCAAGTGAGGCAGATTGAGTCCCCGACACGGTTTGGCACGCTGTTGTTTGGGGACGAGGTCTGCCTTGAGGATGAGGCAACTGGGAAGAGGGGAAGAAGGCGTAAGGCGAAGCAAGTGGTGGAGGAGAAACTTGTTTTTGTCCCTCTTTCCGGGGCCCCCCAGTCCCGCTGTGTGGAACCCGCTGCCCACCCCAGCCCGGGCCCTGTGGTGGGTCCGGTGCAAGGGAGCGGGGAGAGTAAAGTCTGCCTGGGTCTTGCTGACACTTCTGGTGGTGGCAGTTCGGATTCAGGCAGCGATATGGAGATCGGTGCTGGTACTGGTAATGGTGGCGTTAGTGGGGGTGCTTGGGCTCAGTCCCCGGTGGCAGGGGGGGCTGGCCCAGCACCTGGTAAAGGTAAAGCCAGGGCCGCATCTCCAATTGCGGTGAGAGCAGCTTCTGGGCCCCCACGAACGGATCCGTTAAGTCTGGATCACTTATGGGGGTCCAGAAGCATAGAAGGGGCGCAGATACTGCTGTAAAGCAGCAATTAAAGACCTGCAAGGAGTTGGTAGCTCCCCTGGAGGCGACCGTGGTGAAGCCGGGGCACTCGGCACGTAGACCCCAAAAGGGGTCCGTGCGGGGGACCCCGCCACCACTGAATGCCGAAGGGGGTGGCCAGCCTTGCCTACAGCAGGGGGTGGGTATGTCTCGACCACGCACCACAATTGTGGGTTTCCAGGGCAATGGGGTACTCAGAGCCGAGCCCGTAGAAGTCTATGGGGATTGTCACAGGTAGCGGTGGCTCGGTCTGTGGCCCGGCGGTCAGGCGTATGTTGGGGAAATATTTACAGGGGATAGATATATTACAGTTCGTGACGCCACCTGTAGTCTCTGGTAATTTGTACCAGCGCTGCTGTAGATCTCTGAGGGGATGGTGAGCAGCTAGATGTCGGGTCCCCTACAGGTGGGACTCTTCCCTCAGGTCGATGGCTAAGCAGGGTTGTGCAGGCATGCAAGTAAATAACCAGTCTCACACGGTCAGCGTCTTTCCATACCTTTACTTGTAAGATGGTAAGCAGGTCCCAGGGAGGCTGATCCAAGGAGAATGTATTTCGAGATAGCAGCTGGACAAGTTAGGGGCCTCCTTTACTTTCACAACGATGAGTACAACCAGCCATGAAGCGTAGTTCCCTCTATAACTCCAGCTATTCCAAGCTGTACTGCCCAGTCAGTTTTGTGGTCGGAGCCTTCCTGTGAGAGAGCTGAATTCTATCTTGTCCTGCAGAGACTCAAGGTCTCACTCCCCCTGACCCCAGTTACGTACCGACTATTTAGGGGCTGCTTGCCGCGACCTAGGTCCGATAAGCTCTGGTTTTCTTACCACTAAGCTTGAAACAAAGTGATCCTTCGGTCCCCAGTGACCGGTAACAATGTGCAGGACTTCTCCAATCCAAAGCACTTTTAAATATCTTCCACTGTGCCTTTCGCCTTGTCCCGCTTGTAGCATAAACACTCACACTTGCAAAAGTCTATATCACTCCCTTCTTTCTTCCTTCAAGTTAGTTACCAGATGCTCAGTAATCTCTAGGCAGGAGCACGTCTCTGAACCTTCACTGTCTTTGAGACAGGAGACTGAAGTATTCTGTACTAAAACTCTTCTTTCTTTATCATGTCTTCAAGTGAGGTACAGCTCTGACCAGGCTGAGGTGATTTATATCTCGCCCTTACTGGCCTCCACTTGCTGAACTGCTGATAGAACCAAGCTGGACTGCTTCCTCCCTCCAAGTCCCAGCTAGACTCCAGACGTCCCGCTCTGTCCGAAGACAGGAACTGACTACTAAAAATCACTCAACAATCTTACACTGACCACTCCCTCGAGTCACTACACTACCCTAAGGGTGTGTCTAGTGTATATTGAGTGAATGGGTTATAGAGCATTAAACTGCTATCTCTCCACACATCTCCAGGGTACTGCGTGTGCCTTCACACCAGGGCTACACATTCCCCCATGGTAAAAGACAGCACTCCCGGGCTGTAAAATACAAAGAGACAATTTTGTTTATGCATTAAACATTAACATTAACTCGTCCCATCCGGGAGGTAAGGATGTCTTGAACGTTGCAAACAAACATTATATATAAAAAGTACAAAGATTAAATACATTTTATATAAATAGACAATATGCTTGTGAAGGACCCGCACCAAACCTTCAACGTGGGTCCTGGGTGGGCTGCAGGACATCCGAATGCAGACCTCACTCAGTGCCACACCACACGGGTTTTCTGTTCAGAGGTAGTTGTGCTGGTTTTATGTAAAACCAATATTAGGCACCGAAGCGCAACTATTTACAGGATAAGTTCTGGGCTGGCACAGTCCTCAGCCTCGAAGTCCATAATAAGAAAAAGATCAATTATATCAAATCACACACAATAAGTGCAAAAACTTTTTATCTGATTACCCAGCCGGGCATTCTACTTTTGGCAATATATATATTCGTTATATAACATTTAACTTGTGCAAATGGCAACATTCTCAAACTTTTTACACATTACTTATGGTAGACCCCTATCTGGATCTTACCGATTTTTACTGTTTAACATTTTCAATACATTTTCCACCCCGGGGGCTGGAACAATGCGATGGTCCCTAGATCCCATGACTAACAACGTCGTGACCTGCTATTGGGGTTTGAGTTGCCACAGTTCTCGTGCGAACCTCTAGGGGCGCAACGGGTACTTCTCCTTGCGAAGACACCGATTGCGTTCAATTTGCGTTACAGTTAGCGATATGATCGTGTCATAGATTGCGATGAAACTGTGGTCGCATGTTGCGATGCAGAGGATGACTAGATGACGAAGAGTATGTAGACATTGCTTCCATTTGCGAGGAACCTGCAGGGGGCGATGCTGAGGCACGGCCGGATGCTGTTTGAGCTGGAGACGGGGACGCTGCGGTAGGGTGACGTTACCTGCGTCGGGACGGGGTCACGGACGATGGTGACGTTAAGGGCATACCATCCCTTCATTCCCCAGTGTCGTGTATAGGTGACAATGTCTCCATTACTAAGTCCCTCCCGGGATGACCTTGCGGTAGGTGGGATTCTACATCACGTCTGCTGACAAAGACCCTGGGTAGAGGCCCGGTTCCTGATGAAGCCCCAGCCCTTCCGGAGCTGGAACTCAGTAACACACCCTTGCCGCCGCGGTTCCCTCAGAGTACCTTTCTCTCTTCGGACACTCTCCTTGTCCGCGATCAGCTCTGCATGTTGTCGCTGTCGGTTCCGCTGAGCTTCCTGCTCTTCCTCCTGCTGGCGTTGTTGTTTCTCTCACGACGCTGCCACTCACGTTCCCACTGGGCGGTATAGGTGACGTCATCCAGGCGCGCCATCTCGTCCCAGTCCACGTCTGGTAATGACGGACAGGACCCCTCCGGTGTCCCTGCCGGGGATCGATCATCTGCTGCGGCCTCCTGGCCGGGCGGGCGTTCCGGAACTGGCGGTACCTCCTCAACCTCCTTCGCCTCCACCGCTTCACCGGTGGGATCAGGATCGGTACTTTCGGGGGCAGCCTCCGGTTACTCCTTTGCCTTGGGCAGCAGAAGTTTTGGTAACTCCAGACGTAGGGGGTCGTCGAGGGGAGAGAACACTGCGTCCCACAGCCGCCGCTGCTCCAGGGTACGCCGGCGTCTCTCGATCTCTTCAAATCCAGATTGTGGCAAAATCATCTTTTTAGTCGTGCATTTTCTTCTTTCACTTCCAGCAATGCTTGCTGCAGGTGCAGGACCACGGATGGTTCCGGTGCTGGTGGCAGCTTGGCTGGGGCACGGGGCCTGCCTTCCTCCGCTTCCCTGCTCGGCTGCACACGTCCTGCTTCCATGATGTTCCAGAGTTCTCTCTTCTTCCTTCAAAGACGTCCGGTCTCTTCCATGGAGGCGGGGTTTGCGTCTCCTCCTCTTCGCAGGGAAGGTGAAGAGGATGCGGACCTCCTTTGCTGTAGGGCAGGATCGCATGTTGTAATAGCACTTTGAGAGGGCAGGCATTTTCTTCGCGCCACAGGGGGGTACACGCCCACGAAGGTACGCCCACCTTCTTCTCCAGCGCCTGAGGGCGCGAATATGGCGACAAAGATGGCGATTTTAGCGCCAAAAATAGCAAACAGTCCTTTTCACAAAAACACCTCCACAGGCACACAGGGCTCGCAATTTTGCGAGTTTCGCATCCTGTTCGTGACGCCAATTTTGTCTCGACCACGCACCACAATTGTGGGTTTCCAGGGCAATGGGGTACTCAGAGCCGAGCCCGTAGAAGTCTATGGGATTGTCACAGGTAGCGGTGGCTCGGTCTGTGGCCCTGGCGGTCAGGCGTATGTTGGGGAAATATTTACAGGGGATAGATATATTTACAGTTCGTGACGCCACCTGTAGTCTCTGGTAATTTGTACCAGCGCTGCTGTAGATCTCTGAGGGGATGGTGAGGCAGCTAGATGTCGGGTCCCCTACAGGTGGGACTCTTCCCTCAGGTCGATGGCTAAGGCAAAGGGTTGTGCAGGCATGCAAGTAAATAACTCAGTCTCACACGGTCAGCCTCTTTCCATACCTTTACTTGTAAGATGGTAAGGCAGGTCCCAGGGAGGCTGATCCAAGGAGAATGTATTTCGAGATAGCAGCTGGACAAGTTAGGGGCCTCCTTTACTTTCACACGATGAGTACAACCAGCATGAAGCGTAGTTCCCTCTATAACTCCAGCTATTCCAAAGCTGTACTGCCCAGTCAGTTTTGTGGTCGGAGCCTTCCTGTGAGAGAGCTGAATTCCTATTTGTCCTGCAGAGACTCAAGGTCCTCACTCCCCCTGACCCCAGTTACGTACCGACTATTTAGGGGCTGCTTGCCGCGACCTAAGGTCCGATAAGCCTCTGGTTTTCTTACCACTAAGCTTGAAACTATAGTGATCCTTCGGTCCCCAGTGACCGGTTAACAATGTGCAGGACTTCTCCAATCCAAAAGCACTTTTAAATATCCTTCCACTGTGCCTTTCGCCTTGTCCGCGCTTGTAGCATAACACTCACACTTGCAAAAAGTCTATATCACTCCTTCTTTTCTTCCTTCAAGTTAGTTACAGACTCTCAGTATCTTCTAGGCAGGAGCACGTCTCTGAACCTTCACTGTCTTTGAGACAGGAGACTGAAGTATATCTGTACTAAACTCTTCTTTCTTTATCAATGTCTTCAAGTGAGGTACAGCTCTGACCAGGCTGAGGTGATTTATATCTCGCCCTTACTGCCTCCACTTGCTGAACTGCTGATAGAACCAAGCTGGACTGCTTCCTCCCCAAGTCCCAGCTAGACTCCAGACGTCTGCTCTGTCCGAAGACAGGAAACTGACTACTAAAATCACTCAACAAATCTACACTGACCACTCCCTACGAGTCACTACACTACCCTAAGGGTGTGTCTAGTGTATATTGAGTGAATGGGTATAGCATTAAACTGCTATCTCTCCACACATTCTCCAGGGTACTGCGTGTGCCTTCACACCAGGGCTACACAGGTACAGAGCGGTAGTGAAGGCCTGTGGGGGGGGCGTGGCCTCCCTGAATGTTGCCCTATCTGCAGAGGCATGCAGGGGGGGCGTGCTCTCCCTGACTGAAGTCCCGCCCGCCGTGCTCGCATCATCTGGGGTGGGTGTGGCCTCGCAAGGGGCTGCTGCCCAGCCTGGAGGGGCTGTAGCCGGCGGGGGGGCGTGGCCTCGGCGGCCGTGGCTCCGCCCGCTGTGCCCGGGTCATCTGGGGTGGGGGTGGCCTCGCAAGGGGCTGCTGCCCGGCCTGGAGTGACTGTGGGCCGGCGGAGGGGGCGTGGCCTCGGCGGCCGTGGCTCCGCCCACTGTGCCCGGGTCATCTGGGGTGGGCGTGGCCTCGCAAGGGGCTGCTGCCCAGCCTGGAGTGACTGTGGGCCGGCGGGGGGGGCGTGGCCTCGGCGGCCGTGGCTCCGCCCACTGTGCCCGTGTCATCTGGGGTGGGCGTGGCCTCGCAAGGGGCTGCTGCCCAGCCTGGAGTGACTGTGGCCGGTGGGGGGGGCGTGGCCTCAGCGGGTCCGCCGCCCTCTGTCCTGCCCACCCATACCATTGGGTCTGCAGCCCCAAAAGCCGGTAGGGAGTTGTCGGGGTCCCCAACCCACTTACCGTCATCTGGTGGTGCGGGGGCTCCGGCGCTCCAGGTAAAGCCGGCGGGGGAGGTGTGTGGAGGGCAGGGAGCGGTGGCAAAGTCCGTCCCTGCCCTAGGAAGCACAGGAAAAAAAAAAGAGAAAAAAAAAAAAATGTGGTTCCAGAGAGCCCAGGAGCTGCTGCTGCTCCTGAGCCCAGGCAGGGTGTACTAAGTGCACTCTGCTCTGGTGCATTTAAAGGGGCAGTGGCACTCCTGGGTAGAGGAAAAAAAAAAGAAGGAACAAGACATGTTATCCAGCCAGGGCCCCCAGCAGGAGATGTTGAAAGCCACAAAGCTACAAGCAAGGCTAAAGGCAATGTAGGCAATGTAAATGATGTAAATAATAATGTAAATAATATAAATAATGTGAATTATATGGATAGTATGGATAGTGAGGATGATAGTGATGGTGCGAGTGACATTTTTGAAGACTGTTTGCGGAGGTGGTGCATGGAGGTGTGAGTGATGGCGAGGGTGGTATGAATGAGGGAGTGAGTCTGGGAGTGAATGCCAGGGTGGATGCAGGTGTGAATGTGGGAGCAAGTGTGAGTGGGGTAAGGGCTGGTCCATCTGCCTCCCCAGCCGTGGCTCCCAGGCGTTCATATGCGGGGGTCACGGCTGGGGGTAGGGGGGCTCCGGGGGGGGTTCTCAGGGGGTCTCCTCACCTCTGGACTCCGGGGACGGCGTTTTGCACCGCCGTTTCCTGGAGGCCCTCAAAAGGGGAGAAAGGTCGATAATTGTAGAGGGGAGGACGGTGGACTTGTCTTTCTGGATAGAGAGACATGGTTTAGCCGCCTTCCAAGAGAGAAGAGAGGGAGGGACTGTCTGGTCTCTCCCAACAGCCGGGCAAGGGCTGGTGAGGAGGAATGTGGTCCGTCTTCGGTGGGGGGGCAGTGAAGCTTGCCCACCCAGGAGTAGGGTGGTGGAGCTCCTCCTGAAGATGGGCTTCAGGGCAGATGACATCTTTGCCCTGATCCATCCCACATCAGCCCGTTTCTTTGACATCAGCTTTGTTCGGCCAGAGGGGCTTGAGCTCTTCTGGTCAAATTATGAGCTGGTGAAAGGGGAGCCCGGATGGCGAGGCTTCGTCGTACAGGCGGTGTCTCGCCAAAATTCCGTCAAGAGAGTGACCGTGGTGACATGTAACGAGTCACTCTCAGGCGTGGACATAATGACGTGGCTTTCCCGGTATGGGGAAGTCACTGAGGTCCCAAAAAAGAACAGGGACGAGTTTGGTATTTGGTCGGGGGGCTGGACCTTCATGGTTAAGTTGAAGGTCTCAGGCGATACGGTCACCCACATCCCTTCCTCGGCATTCCTGGGAAGGGACAGGATCCTGATCTTCTACCAGGGGCAGCCGAAGGTTTGTCACAAGTGCGGCGATCCCCGCCACTTCAGCGCAAGCTGCAAGGTGCAGAAATGTGCCTTGTGTGGCGGGGTGGGCCATCTCGCCGCTGCGTGTAGGGACATTCGGTGCAACCTGTGTGGTGACTTAGGTCACCCGTATAGCCGCTGCCCTCGCTCCTTCTCCAATACTGCTGCGGGCCGGTGGGGGGAGACCGTGGGGGGGAAACCTCCGGCGGGGCTTCCTCTGTCGCGGCGGGCGGTGGTGGCGGGGAGGGGGCTGAGGGGCCAGTGAGGAAAGGCAAAGTCACTAGAGGCCCCTCATATCAGCGGAGGCAGGCGGCTCGCCAGGGGGGTAAGGAGCAGGTGGAGCCTCGGGTAACCGGGGTGATGCCTGCTCCTCCCTCTGGGTTGGTGGCTAAAGCCTCTGAGGCCCTGGGGGAGGAAGCGGTGAACGAGGAGATCAGGAGGATGGAGAGGGAGGATAAAGCGGCTGACTCAGACAACTCCTCTCAGTATGAAAGTGTTGATGAGGAAGTCTTAGAGCAGCCTACAATATCAAAGGGTGGAAAAAAGCGCAACAACAGGAGGGGGAGGAAGAGGCTGAATAAGTCTTCCAAATCCCCCCCACCCCGACCGTGAGGGTACCAACGGAAGTGCCCACCGTTCCCCTCTGATCACACTCTCCAACCGGTTCCAGGCCCTTGAGGACTCTGCTAAAGAGTCGCCGGACGAGGGCAGGGGACCGGGGGCGGCATCGGGGGGTCTTTTAGGGGATGGCGGAGTCCAACCCTTGGGGGACGTTGTTTCTCCCAAGGGGGGGACAGACCTGGAGTCCGGAGGTGAGGACACCAGGGGAGGAGGAATGGACACATCGTCCACCTTAAAAAGGAAAGGTTCCGACTCCTCCCCAGAGGGTGGTGGGAGTGGGGTGGGTAAGAAGAAGGCCGTCGAGCTTGATCACTCATGATGGCTGAACTCGCTCCGTTGACGCTGGCGTCCATTAATGTCGCCAGCATTAAGTCAGATGCGGCTAGATTTACGGCCTTTGATTTTCTCACCCGAATTGAGGCTGAAATTTTATTTTTGCAGGAGACCAGACTAACTGACATGGGGGCCATACATAAAGCACGGAGAGAGTGGAGGTGCGGGCCCTCATACTGGTCTCTTGCGGCCGAGCCGTATAGCGGGGTGGCAGTCCTCTTTAAGACTGCAGATGTGGAATGCAGACGAGTGATCGAGCTAGAAATGGGGAGGTGCCTGGTCCTTGACGTCTTCATGAGGGGACAAGAGCTACGGCTCATAAACATCTATGGTCCACAATCAAAGTGGGACCGGAAATGTCTCTTCCTGAGGATTAAGCCCTTTCTTTTTACAAGCCGGCAGGTGGTCTTCGGTGGGGACTTCAACACCATTACGAGGTCCCGTGATCGGGGGGGTCCTGGAGATCGCCTGCCTTATGACAGTATCACGCTCAATAGCATAGCCAGTGAAGCTCGCCTGGTGGATGTCCACATCCGGCACACCCCAGGTCACGGGGGTTTCACCTATCATAGGGGTAGCTGTAGATCTAGAATAGACAGGTTTTTTTTAAAGGAGGATGCCATCTTTTCTGCTGTGTCCGCCGTTGAGGTGGAGTTCTCCGATCACTGTCTAATTTTCTTTTCTCTGAATGTTGCAGAAACTCCCCGGATGGGAAGAGGGCTGTGGAAGCTGAATTCGTCCCTGCTGGAAGAAGCGAATGTGAGACAATCCTTCGAGGATTTTCTTCAGAGCCAGGTACCGCTTTTGGATCTCTGTAGTAGTAAGTCAGAGTGGTGGGAGATCTTCAAAAAGCGGGTGGCGGGGTTCTTCCGCAAGCTCTCGAGCCTCAGGAGTCTGAACAGGCATCGCTTGTATCAGGCTCTGGGGAGGAAACTCGAGCAGCTCGTCTCGACTGGAGGTGACCGTGAGGAAATCTCCAGAGTGAAGTCTTTGCTTAAGAGGTGTCAGTATGATAGGCACACATCTTTGGTTTTTGAGAGGGATTTCGGGAAGTACCGCTCACCCGACCCCTACAGGAACTGTAAGATGTCAGTGAATTGTAAAATGGTGACAGGACTGATCGATAGTACGGGGTCCCTGAACAGATCCAAATCAGGGATCCTGGAGGTGGTCAGGTCCTTTTACTCACACCTCTTGGGAAAGAGGGATCTAGATCGGGATGAGATGTCGGCTTTCCTGGCTGAAACCATCCCTGAGCCAGGGGATGATCCCTCTCTTGGTGTTTTGGCAGAAGCAATCAGGGAAGAGGAAGTGAGACTGGCCATTGATGGGCTTCGGCCCAAAAAATCGCCAGGTCCGGATGGCTTAACATCCGAATTTTATAAGACCTTTAGGGACTCCTTGGTCCCCTCTTGACTGGGGTGTTTAATGAGTGTCTTTCCTCGGGTACTCTTCCCGGTTCAATGAGGAGGTCAGCCCTGATTATTCTGTCAAAGGGTAAAGACTCGTCCCGTATTGAGAATTGGCGTCCCATAGCGCTTCTCAATACGGACCGGAAGGTTCTGGCGAAGGTGTTGTTTAACCGGCTGGTCAAGTTTGCACCCCGGCTCCTTTCGGAGGCCCAGCACTGCTCTGTTCCAGGCCGCAGCACCTTTAGTGCTGTGCTCGGTGTCCGAGAGGCAGTGGAACAGGGTAGGGCAGGTCACTGGAAGGGGTATCTACTGTCATTAGACCAAGCAAAAGCCTTTGACCGGGTTAACCATGAGTACCTCTGGTCTGTCCTTTTAAGGTACGGTCTGCCTGGGAGGTTTGTAAATTGGCTAGAGATCTTGTACCAAGGGGCTGAGACTTTCCCGCTCGTGAACGGTTGGTCGGGGCGCCCTTTTGAGGTGGGTTCTGGGGTCCGTCAGGGCTGTCCTCTGAGCCCACTTTTATACGCGTTCGCGATCGATCCCTTCCTGAGGAGGGTAGATCGTGGACCGTTGGTGGGAGTCGGGATGGACCAGGCAGGCTCTGGGCCCCCTCTGAGGGTGGTGGCGTACGCTGACGATGTTTCCCTTTTCGTATCCTCGAGAGGGGAGGCGGATTGGGTCATGTCCGAGGTCGTGCGTTACTCGGAGGCATCTGGGTCCATGATCAACCGGGAAAAGTGTGAGAGTCTCTGGCTGGGAGGGGGAGATCCTAGTTTTGATCTCCCGGGCACCCTTCCAGAGCCCCAGGCCTCCGCCAAAATTCTAGGCATCGAATTTGGTCCCGGGGACTATCCCCAGCAAAATTGGGAGGGCAGACTCAAGATTGCCGCCCAAAAGGTGGACCAGTGGAAGGGTTGGTCTTTAACCCTGAGGGAAAGGGTTAGCTTGGCTAAAGGCTTTCTGCTTCCCTTGTTAATTTACCTGGGCAGTGTGTGCATCTTGCCAGAACCTCTTGGACACGGGTTTACAGCCTGTTCTTCCAGCTGTTATGGGGGAATAGGCTCAACCTAATCAAGAGAGAGGTCACGTACCGTACGAGGAGACTAGGTGGGTTGGGTATGGTCAACCCAGTAGTGTTCTTAGTGAACACCTTTCTTAAAGCCAATGTTTCCAACCTCTGGCTAGAGAGGGCTCCTCCGTGGGTATTCTCCTGCAGGGGTTGGTTTCGGCCCTTCTTCCAGGAGTGGGAGACAGGAGGGCAAGTGAAGGATCTCCGTACACCTCACGGACATCTTCCGGCTTACGCTACCCGGTTCTGAAGGTAATCCGCCGGTGGGGTCTGGAAATGAGGGAAATCAGGACCATGTCGAGACAATGTCTTGACAGAAGGGTTCTGTTGACCCATTTCCAGAAGCCCCTGGTCCTCAGGGATTGCCCAGGCCGGGATCTGGAGGTGGGGCTCGGGCTTTTAAATTCAGAGCGGATCCCCACGAAGTTTTGGGACTTGTCCTGGCGCTGCTTTCACGGGAGACTGTATGTAAGGGACAACTTGAAGTACAGGAACTCCGATGATCGGGGTTGTCCTCGTGAGGAGTGTGGCGACGTGCTGGAAAGCATGGAGCACTTCCTCCTTCAGTGTCCCTTTAATGCAGAGGTTTACAACAGGGTGGGTGCTTCCATACGTTGGCCGCGGCTGGCGTCCCTTTCCTACGCCGAGTGGGTTTATGGGGCGTTCAGATCCCTGGGTGGCCGAGAGCGGAGCACTTTATTCCTAGTTAGCGTAGTGGTCAGGTTTTACACGTGGAATGCACGGTGTTTAGTGTCGACGCAGCAGAAAGCCCTCCCCTGGGATGAGGTGGTTAGTAACATCTTGGGTGACCTGGGGAAGGTGCGTTCTTTGGAGTTCGAGAGGTTGGGTGTGAGGAGGGCCTCTTGGCTTTGGAGGGGCTTCTCCTTTTAAAAAACACACTCAAGGGAGAGTTGTTTTGTGTGTGAATGGTGGTAGGGATAGCATAAGTGGTGTGGGTGTTGAGGGAGAGAAGTAGGGTAGATAGGGTCAGGGAGGGTCAGTGAGAGGGACACATAGAGAGTTAGTCAAGTTAAGTTAGGTAGAGTAGGGATAGATAGGGATAGATAGGGACAGTTTTGTTAGGGACAGAAGTAGGGACAGTTTAGTTGATAAGGGACAGGGTGAATGTGTTGGTGGTAAAGGGACAGGCCTCTTAGAGCTCCAGTCTCCTGGTGGTGGGCTATTGCATGACACGTAGCTTTTTTGTTTTGTAATAAAAT
Source organism: Oophaga sylvatica (assembly GCA_033576555.1). Classification (NCBI taxonomy): domain Eukaryota; kingdom Metazoa; phylum Chordata; class Amphibia; order Anura; family Dendrobatidae; genus Oophaga; species Oophaga sylvatica. The sequence goes on along the minus strand of JARQOD010003833.1, from coordinate 18,852 downwards.
AATGATGGATATTGGGCTTGCAGCACCGAACTTGGGCCTTGCTGGTGTAAGAAGTGATTAAAAGAAATGTTATGCTTTAGATTAATGCTGATAAGTTGAGTTATGGTTTTATTGTATATATTATGTATTATGTGTTAATGTTGGTTGTTTTGAGTGTTTGTTGACATATAGTTGAATGTGGGGGGATAGTTTAGGTTGGGAGGGGGTTGTTTTGGGGTGTTGGGTTTGGGAATTTTGAAGGGCTTTGGGCAGAGAAAATGAACTCACCATGGACCCTATGGACCCAAGGAAAGAAGAAGATTGCTGTGGTAAAGGGCATAAAACTTTATATGGACCCGGTTTGATGTGAGGCCATGAACTTATGGACCTGAGGTGGGTGGGGGGTGATAATAATAAAAAAATATAAAATAAAAAAAAAAAAAAAGGTGTGTGATATATATATTTTAGGTAGTGTATTTGCGTTTTGAGGCAGTGGGCCAAACTTTATGTTAATAATTTCTTGTAAATTATGTAAATAGGTGTGAATGGGGTGGGAGGATGTGTGTGTGAATGTGGATGTAAGATATGTTTTTTGTTTTGTTTTCTCTTCCCCTTTATTTTTAAAGAAGGTTCCTGCTGGGGGTCCTTGAAGAACTGGAAAGTTCTGGATGGACTTATAAAGAGTCTCGGACAATGGCGGATGGAAAGTGGATCATGTGCTGGCTTCTAGGTTTCAGTTATTTAACTATTTTCTTTGTTTTGTGCTTTTGTTTTATGTGGTCTTGAAGATAAGCTTTGGTTTTGTTTTTTGTATATGTAATATGTATGTGTTTTGTAATTTTTCAATAAAAAAAGAGTTCCAGCTCCACCCAGGAAGTGGAGAGGTGTGGTTGCTGGTGGTGGAAGCAGAGAGCAAGGCTGCTAGGAGCTAAGTGCCTGGGAAGGAGGATTTTTTTTTCTCTTATCTGGACTGCTACCTGCCCCTTCCCAGGCAGAGAGACTTTCCCTGGGACTGAGCGTCGGGGCTGTGCCCCTGGCTCCCACCCCCGGCAAGCTAGCTGGGGGTGGGGGGCCTCACATAAACATCTAGAGGCCCACGCTAAGCAAGCCAGTCCCAGGGATGAATAGGAGGAAGAACCGGGGGGCCGCAAGGCTCCAGGATCCAGGACCCCTGAAGCCGGGGCCGTGGCAGCTCCTTCTCCCGGTGAGGAGGCTGCAGGCAGAGGTGCGGCAGGAGCCCCCCTTAATATCTGGGGCTCCAAGGCTGCGGGAGAGCCGTCCACCATCTATGCCTCCCGCATCCATGCCCACCTCTGTGAGTATGAGGAGGCAGCTAAGCAGCTGAGGATACTCCGGGAGAGGTTGAGGGGAGCTCGAGTGACAGCAAAAAATAAGCTCCCTGCCTCAAAGAGAGCGGAGGTATCTGCCACGGTCGGAAGCTGAAGGGGGAGATAAGAGCACTGGAGGAGAGGAGGAAGATCATCCTGGAGGGAAGCGGCCCCTTCGAGGAGAAGTTAAGGAACGATGACCGGTTCAGAGCCCTGACCGGGGGGTCTCCTGGGGGGTCAGGAGGCTCCAGCCAGGTGGAGGACGAGGAGGAGGAAGATGGCGGAACATCTGCGCCAGCTCCACCTGGGGACCTGGTGAGTAAGAGCGCCCAGGACCTGGTGAGTAAGAGCGCCCAGGACCTGGTGGGTAAAAGCTCCCAGGTATCGCACAGCGGGATAGCCCCCGAACAAGTGGCTCTCCCACCGGACTCCAGTGACATGGAGGAAAGTGGGAGTGAGGGGGAGGATGGAGGGAGCGGGAGAAATAACAAGGGGGGCTGCCTCATCCTACAGCAAGTGAGGCAGATTGAGTCCCCGGCACGGTTTGGCACGCTGTTGTTTGGGGACGAGGTCTGCCTTGAGGATGAGGCAACTGGGAAGAGGGGAAGAAGGCGTAAGGCGAAGCAAGTGGTGGAGGAGAAGACTTGTTTTTGTCCCTCTTTCCGGGGCCCCCAGTCCCGCTGTGTGGAACCGCTGCCCACCCCAGCCCGGGCCCTGTGGTGGGTCCGGTGCAAGGGAGCGGGGAGAGTAAAGTCTGCCTGGGTCTTGCTGACACTTCTGGTGGTGGCAGTTCGGATTCAGGCAGCGATATGGAGGTCGGTGCTGGTACTGGTAATGGTGGCGTTAGTGGGGGTGCTTGGGCTCAGTCCCCGGTGGCAGGGGGGGCTGGCCCAGCACCTGGTAAAGGTAAAGCCAGGGCCGCATCTCCAATTGCGGTGAGAGCAGCTTCTGGGCCCCCCACGAACGGATCCGTTAAGTCTGGATCACTTATGGGGGTCCAGAAGCATAGAAGGGGCGCAGATACTGCTGTAAAGCAGCAATTAAAGACCTGCAAGGAGTTGGTCGCTCCCCTGGAGGCGACCGTGGTGAAGCCGGGGCACTCGGCACGTAGACCCCAAAAGGGGTCCGTGCGGGGGACCCCGCCACCACTGGATGCCGAAGGGGAGTGGCCAGCCTTGCCTACAGCAGGGGGTGGGTACAGAGCGGAGTGAAGGCCTGTGGGGGGGGCGTGGCCTCCCTGAATGTTGCCCTGTCTGCAGAGGCATGCAGGGGGGGCGTGCTCTCCTTGACTGAATCCCGCCTGCCGTGCTCGCATCATCTGGGGTGGGTGTGGCCTCGCAAGGGGCTGCTGCCCAGCCTGGAGTGCTGTAGCCGGTGGGGGGGCGTGGCCTCGGCGGCCGTGGCTCCGCCCACTGTGCCCGGTCATCTGGGGTGGGGGTGGCCTCGCAAGGGGCTGCTGCCCGGCCTGGAGTGACTGTGGGCCGGCGGGGGGCGTGGTGGCGGGGGGCGCCCCTGTCCGGGCACTGTCGGCGCAGGGCTCCGCTGGAGCTGTGCGGGCGTCCGCGCGGGGCCCGATGTGCCGTGTCATCTGGGGTGGGCGTGGCCTCGCAAGGGGCTGCTGCCCAGCCTGGAGTGACTGTGGCCGGTGGGGGGGCGTGGCCTCGGCGGGTCCGCCGCCCTCTGTCCTGCCCACCCATACCATCGGGTCTGCAGCCCCAAAAGCCGGTAGGGAGTTGTCGGGGTCCCCAACCCACTTACCGTCATCTGGTGGTGCGGGGGCTCCGGCGCTCCAGGTAAAGCCGGCGGGGGAGGTGTGTGGAGGGCAGGGAGCGGTGGCAAGATCCGTCCCTGCCCTAGGAAGCACAGGAAAAAAAAAAGGAAAAAAAAAAAGTGTTCCAGAGAGCCAGGAGCTGCTGCTGCTCCTGAGCCCAGGCAGGGTGTACTAAGTGCACTCTGCTCTGGTGCATTTAAAGGGGCAGGGCACTCCTGGGTAGAGGGAAAAAAAAGAAAAAGAAGCAATACATGTATCCAGCCAGGGCCCCAGCAGGAGATGTTGAAAGCCACAAAGCTACAAGCAAGGCTAAAGGCAATGTAGGCAATGTAAATGATGTAAATAATAATGTAAATAATATAAATAATGTGAATTATATGGATAGTATGGATAGTGAGGATGATAGTGATGGTGCGAGTGACATTTTTGAAGAACTGTTTGCGGAGGTGGTGCATGGAGGTGTGAGTGATGGCGAGGGTGGTATGAATGAGGGAGTGAGTCTGGGAGTGAATGCCAGGGTGGATGCAGGTGTGAATGTGGGAGCAAGTGTGAGTGGGGTAAGGGCTGGTCCATCTGCCTCCCCAGCCGTGGCTCCCAGGCGTTCATATGCGGGGGTCACGGCTGGGGGTAGGGGGGGCTCCCGGGGGGGTTCTCAGGGGGTCTCCTCACCTCTGGACTCCGGGGACGGCGTTTTGCACCGCCGTTTCCTGGAGGCCCTCAAAAGGGGAGAAAGGTCGATAATTGTAGAGGGGAGGACGGTGGACTTGTCTTTCTGGATAGAGAGACATGGTTTAGCCGCCTTCCAAGAGAGAAGAGAGGGAGGGACTGTCTGGTCTCTCCCAACAGCGGGCAAGGGCTGGTGAGGAGGAATGTGGTCCGTCTTCGGTGGGGGGGCAGTGAAGCTTGCCCACCCAGGAGTAGGGTGGTGGAGCTCCTCCTGAAGATGGGCTTCAGGGCAGATGACATCTTTGCCCTGATCCATCCACATCAGCCCGTTTCTTTGACATCAGCTTTGTTCGGCCAGAGGGGCTTGAGCTCTTCTGGTCAAATTATGAGCTGGTGAAAGGGGAGCCCGGATGGCGAGGCTTCGTCGTACAGGCGGTGTCTCGCCAAAATTCCGTCAAGAGAGTGACCGTGGTGACATGTAACGAGTCACTCTCAGGCGTGGACATAATGACGTGGCTTTCCCGGTATGGGGAAGTCACTGAGGTCCCAAAAAAGAACAGGGACGAGTTTGGTATTTGGTCGGGGGGCTGGACCTTCATGGTTAAGTTGAAGGTCTCAGGCGATACGGTCACCCACATCCCTTCCTCGGCATTCCTGGGAAGGGACAGGATCCTGATCTTCTACCAGGGGCAGCCGAAGGTTTGTCACAAGTGCGGCGATCCCCGCCACTTCAGCGCAAGCTGCAAGGTGCAGAAATGTGCCTTGTGTGGCGGGGTGGGCCATCTCGCCGCTGCGTGTAGGGACATTCGGTGCAACCTGTGTGGTGACTTAGGTCACCCGTATAGCCGCTGCCCTCGCTCCTTCTCCAATACTGCTGCGGGCCCGGTGGGGGGAGACCGTGGGGGGGAAACCTCCGGCGGGGCTTCCTCTGTCGCGGCGGGCAGTGGTGGCGGGGAGGGGGCTGAGGGGCCAGTGAGGAAAGGCAAAGTCACTAGAGGCCCCTCATATCAGCGGAGGCAGGCGGCTCGCCAGGGGGGTAAGGAGCAGGTGGAGCCTCGGGTAACCGGGGGTGATGCCTGCTCCTCCCTCTGGGTTGGTGGCTAAAGCCTCTGAGGCCCTGGGGGAGGAAGCGGTGAACGAGGAGATCAGGAGGATGGAGAGGGAGGATAAAGCGGCTGACTCAGACAACTCCTCTCAGTATGAAAGTGTTGATGAGGAAGTCTTAGAGCAGCCTACAATATCAAAGGGTGGAAAAAAGCGCAACAACAGGAGGGGGAGGAAGAGGCTGAATAAGTCTTCCAAATCCCCCCCACCCCGACCGTGAGGGTACCAACGGAAGTGCCCACCGTTCCCCCTCTGATCACACTCTCCAACCGGTTCCAGGCCCTTGAGGACTCTGCTAAAGAGTCGCCGGACGAGGGCAGGGGACCGGGGGCGGCATCGGGGGGTCTTTTAGGGGATGGCGGAGTCCAACCCTTGGGGGACGTTGTTTCTCCCAAGGGGGGGACAGACCTGGAGTCCGGAGGTGAGGACACCAGGGGAGGAGGAATGGACACATCGTCCACCTTAAAAAGGAAAGGTTCCGACTCCTCCCCAGAGGGTGGTGGGAGTGGGGTGGGTAAGAAGAAGGCCGTCGAGCTTGATCACTCATGATGGCTGAACTCGCTCCGTTGACGCTGGCGTCCATTAATGTCGCCAGCATTAAGTCAGATGCGGCTAGATTTACGGCCTTTGATTTTCTCACCCGAATTGAGGCTGAAATTTTATTTTTGCAGGAGACCAGACTAACTGACATGGGGGCCATACATAAAGCACGGAGAGAGTGGAGGTGCGGGCCCTCATACTGGTCTCTTGCGGCCGAGCCGTATAGCGGGGGTGGCAGTCCTCTTTAAGACTGCAGATGTGGAATGCAGACGAGTGATCGAGCTAGAAATGGGGAGGTGCCTGGTCCTTGACGTCTTCATGAGGGGACAAGAGCTACGGCTCATAAACATCTATGGTCCACAATCAAAGTGGGACCGGAAATGTCTCTTCCTGAGGATTAAGCCCTTTCTTTTTACAAGCCGGCAGGTGGTCTTCGGTGGGGACTTCAACACCATTACGAGGTCCCGTGATCGGGGGGGTCCTGGAGATCGCCTGCCTTATGACAGTATCACGCTCAATAGCATAGCCAGTGAAGCTCGCCTGGTGGATGTCCACATCGGCACACCCCAGGTCACGGGGGTTTCACCTATCATAGGGGTAGCTGTAGATCTAGAATAGACAGGTTTTTTTTAAAGGAGGATGCCATCTTTTCTGCTGTGTCCGCCGTTGAGGTGGAGTTCTCCGATCACTGTCTAATTTTCTTTTCTCTGAATGTTGCAGAAACTCCCGGATGGGAAGAGGGCTGTGGAAGCTGAATTCGTCCCTGCTGGAAGAAGCGAATGTGAGACAATCCTTCGAGGATTTTCTTCAGAGCCAGGTACCGCTTTTGGATCTCTGTAGTAGTAAGTCAGAGTGGTGGGAGATCTTCAAAAAGCGGGTGGCGGGGTTCTTCCGCAAGCTCTCGAGCCTCAGGAGTCTGAACAGGCATCGCTTGTATCAGGCTCTGGGGAGGAAACTCGAGCAGCTCGTCTCGACTGGAGGTGACCGTGAGGAAATCTCCAGAGTGAAGTCTTTGCTTAAGAGGTGTCAGTATGATAGGCACACATCTTTGGTTTTTGAGAGGGATTTCGGGAAGTACCGCTCACCGACCCCTACAGGAACTGTAAGATGTCAGTGAATTGTAAAATGGTGACAGGACTGATCGATAGTACGGGGTCCCTGAACAGATCCAAATCAGGGATCCTGGAGGTGGTCAGGTCCTTTTACTCACACCTCTTGGGAAAGAGGGATCTAGATCGGGATGAGATGTCGGCTTTCCTGGCTGAAACCATCCCTGAGCCAGGGGATGATCCCTCTCTTGGTGTTTTGGCAGAAGCAATCAGGGAAGAGGAAGTGAGACTGGCCATTGATGGGCTTCGGCCCAAAAAATCGCCAGGTCCGGATGGCTTAACATCCGAATTTTATAAGACCTTTAGGGACTCCTTGGTCCCCCTCTTGACTGGGGTGTTTAATGAGTGTCTTTCCTCGGGTACTCTTCCCGGTTCAATGAGGAGGTCAGCCCTGATTATTCTGTCAAAGGGTAAAGACTCGTCCCGTATTGAGAATTGGCGTCCCATAGCGCTTCTCAATACGGACCGGAAGGTTCTGGCGAAGGTGTTGTTTAACCGGCTGGTCAAGTTTGCACCCGGCTCCTTTCGGAGGCCCAGCACTGCTCTGTTCCAGGCCGCAGCACCTTTAGTGCTGTGCTCGGTGTCCGAGAGGCAGTGGAACAGGGTAGGGCAGGTCACTGGAAGGGGTATCTACTGTCATTAGACCAAGCAAAAGCCTTTGACCGGGTTAACCATGAGTACCTCTGGTCTGTCCTTTTAAGGTACGGTCTGCCTGGGAGGTTTGTAAATTGGCTAGAGATCTTGTACCAAGGGGCTGAGACTTTCCCGCTCGTGAACGGTTGGTCGGGGCGCCCTTTTGAGGTGGGTTCTGGGGTCCGTCAGGGCTGTCCTCTGAGCCCACTTTTATACGCGTTCGCGATCGATCCCTTCCTGAGGAGGGTAGATCGTGGACCGTTGGTGGGAGTCGGGATGGACCAGGCAGGCTCTGGGCCCCTCTGAGGGTGGTGGCGTACGCTGACGATGTTTCCCTTTTCGTATCCTCGAGAGGGGAGGCGGATTGGGTCATGTCCGAGGTCGTGCGTTACTCGGAGGCATCTGGGTCCATGATCAACCGGGAAAAGTGTGAGAGTCTCTGGCTGGGAGGGGGAGATCCTAGTTTTGATCTCCCGGGCACCCTTCCAGAGCCCAGGCCTCCGCCAAAATTCTAGGCATCGAATTTGGTCCCGGGGACTATCCCCAGCAAAATTGGGAGGGCAGACTCAAGATTGCCGCCCAAAAGGTGGACCAGTGGAAGGGTTGGTCTTTAACCCTGAGGGAAAGGGTTGGCTTGGCTAAAGGTTTTCTGCTTCCCTTGTTAATTTACCTGGGCAGTGTGTGCATCTTGCCAGAACCTCTTGGACACGGGTTTACAGCCTGTTCTTCCAGCTGTTATGGGGGAATAGGCTCAACCTAATCAAGAGAGAGGTCACGTACCGTACGAGGAGACTAGGTGGGTTGGGTATGGTCAACCCAGTAGTGTTCTTAGTGAACACCTTTCTTAAAGCCAATGTTTCCAACCTCTGGCTAGAGAGGGCTCCTCCGTGGGTATTCTCCTGCAGGGGTTGGTTTCGGCCCTTCTTCCAGGAGTGGGAGACAGGAGGGCAGGTGAAGGATCTCCGTACACCTCACGGACATCTCCGGCTTACGCTACCCGGTTCTGAAGGTAATCCGCCGGTGGGGTCTGGAAATGAGGGAAATCAGGACCATGTCGAGACAATGTCTTGACAGAAGGGTTCTGTTGACCCATTTCCAGAAGCCCCTGGTCCTCAGGGATTGCCCAGGCCGGGATCTGGAGGTGGGGCTCGGGCTTTTAAATTCAGAGCGGATCCCCACGAAGTTTTGGGACTTGGCCTGGCGCTGCTTTCACGGGAGACTGTATGTAAGGGACAACTTGAAGTACAGGAACTCTGATGATCGGGGTTGTCCTCGTGAGGAGTGTGGCGACGTGCTGGAAAGCATGGAGCACTTCCTCCTTCAGTGTCCCTTTAATGCAGAGGTTTACAACAGGGTGGGTGCTTCCATACGTTGGCCGCGGCTGGCGTCCCTTTCCTACGCCGAGTGGGTTTATGGGGCGTTCAGATCCCTGGGTGGCCGAGAGCGGAGCACTTTATTCCTAGTTAGCGTAGTGGTCAGGTTTTACACGTGGAATGCACGGTGTTTAGTGTCGACGCAACAGAAAGCCCTCCCTGGGATGAGGTGGTTAGTAACATCTTGGGTGACCTGGGGAAGGTGCGTTCTTTGGAGTTCGAGAGGTTGGGTGTGAGGAGGGCCTCTTGGCTTTGGAGGGGCTTCTCCTTTTAAAAACACACTCAAGGGAGAGTTGTTTTGTGTGTGAATGGTGGTAGGGATAGCATAAGTGGTGTGGGTGTTGAGGGAGAGAAGTAGGGGTAGATAGGGTCAGGGAGGGTCAGTGAGAGGGACACATAGAGAGTTAGTCAAGTTAAGTTAGGTAGAGTAGGGATAGATAGGGATAGATAGGGACAGTTTGTTAGGGACAGAAGTAGGGACAGTTTAGTTGATAAGGGACAGGGTGAATGTGTTGGTGGTAAAGGGACAAGGCCTCTTAGGGCTCCAGTCTCCTGGTGGTGGGCTATTGCATGACACGGTAGCTTTTTTGTTTTGTAATAAAATAATGATGGATATTGGGCTTGCAGGCACCGAACTTGGGCCTTGCTGTGTAAGAAGTGATTAAAAGAAAGTTATGCTTTAGATTAATGCTGATAAGTTGAGTTATGGTTATATTGTATATATTATGTATTATGTGTTAATGTTGGTTGTTTTGAGTGTTTGTTGACATATAGTTGAATGTGGGGGGAATAGTTTAGGTTGGGAGGGGGTTGTTTTGGGGTGTTGGGGTTTTGGGGAATTTTTGAAGGGCTTTGGGCAGAGAAAATGAACTCACCATGGACCCTATGGACCCAAGGAAAGAAGAAGATTGCTGTGGTAAAGGGCATAAAACTTTATATGGACCCGGTTTGATGTGAGGCCATGAACTTATGGACCTGAGGTGAGGTGGGGGGTGATTATTATAAAATTATAAATAAAAAAAAAAAAAAAATAAAAAAAAAAAAAGGTGTGTGTATATATATTTTAGGTAGTGTTATTTGCGTTTTGAGGCAGTGGGCCAAACTTTATGTTAATAATTTCTTGTAAATTATGTAAATAGGTGTGAATGGGGTGGGAGGATGTGTGTGTGAATGTGGATGTAAGAATATGTTTTTTGTTTTGTTTTTCTTCCCTTTTATTTTTAAAGAAGGTTCCTGCTGGGGGTCCTTGAAGAACTGGAAAGTTCTGGATGGACTTATAAAGAGTCTCGGACAATGGCGGATGGAAAGTGGATCATGTGCTGGCTCTAGGTTTCAGTTATTTAACTTTTTCTTTGTTTTGTGCTTTTGTTTTATGTGGTCTTGGACATAAGCTTTGGTTTTTGTTTTTGTGTATATGTAATATGTATGTGTTTTGTAATTTTTCAATAAAAAAAGAGTTCCAGCTCCACCCAGGAAGTGGAGAGGTGTGGTTGCTGGTGGTGGAAGCAGAGAGCAAGGCTGCTTGGAGCTAAGTGCCTGGGAAGGAGGATTTTTTTTTTCTCTATCTGGACTGCTACCTGCCCCTTCCCAGGCAGAGAGACTTTCCCTGGGACTGAGCGTCGGGGCTGTGCCCCTGGCTCCCACCCCCCGGCAAGCTAGCTGGGGGTGGGGGGCCTCACATATCATCTGGAGGCCCACGCTGAAGCAAGCCAGTCCCAGGGATGAATAGGAGGAAGACACCGGGGGGCCGCAAGGCTCCAGGATCCAGGACCCCTGAAGCCGGGGCCGTGGCAGCTCCTTCTCCCGGTGAGGAGGCTGCAGGCAGAGGTGTGGCAGGAGCCCCCCTTAATATCTGGGGCTCCAAGGCTGCGGGAGAGCCGTCCACCATCTATGCCTCCCGCATCCATGCCCACCTCTGTGAGTATGAGGAGGCAGCTAAGCAGCTGAGGATACTCCGGGAGAGGTTGAGGGGAGCTCGAGTGACAGCAAAAAATAAGCTCCCTGCCTCAAAGAGAGCGGAGGTATCTGCCACGGTCGGAAGGCTGAAGGGGGAGATAAGAGCATTGGAAGAGAGAAGGAAGATCATCCTGGAGGGAAGCGGCCCCTTCGAGGAGAAGTTAATGAACGATGACCGGTTCAGAGCCCTGACCGGGGGGTCTCCTGGGGGGTCAGGAGGCTCCAGCCAGGTGGAGGATGAGGAGGAGGAAGATGGCGGAACATCTGCGCCAGCTCCACCTGGGGACCTGGTGAGTAAGAGCGCCCAGGACCTGGTGAGTAAGAGCGCCCAGGACCTGGTGGGTAAGAGCTCCCAGGTATCGCACAGCGGGATAGCCCCGAACAAGTGGCTCTCCCACCGGACTCCAGTGACATGGAGGAAAGTGGGAGTGAGGGGGAGGATGGAGGGAGCGGGAGTAATAACAAGGGGGGCTGCCTCATCCTACAGCAAGTGAGGCAGATTGAGTCCCCGGCACGGTTTGTCACGCTGTTGTTTGGGGACGAGGTCTGCCTTGAGGATGAGGCAACTGGGAAGAGGGGAAGAAGGCGTAAGGCGAAGCAAGTGGTGGAGGAGAAACTTGTTTTTGTCCCTCTTTCCGGGGCCCCCCAGTCCCGCTGTGTGGAACCTGCTGCCCACCCCAGCCCGGGCCCTGTGGTGGGTCCGGTGCAAGGGAGCGGGGAGAGTAAAGTCTGCCTGGGTCTTGCTGACACTTCTGGTGGTGGCAGTTCGGATTCAGGCAGCGATATGGAGGTCGGTGCTGGTACTGGTAATGGTGGCGTTAGTGGGGGTGCTTGGGCTCAGTCCCCGGTGGCAGGGGGGGCTGGCCCAGCACCTGGTAAAGGTAAAGCCAGGGCCGCATCTCCAATTGCGGGTGAGAGCAGCTTCTGGGCCCCCCACGAACGGATCCGTTAAATCTGGATCACTTATGGGGGTCCAGAAGCATAGAAGGGGCGCAGATACTGCTGTAAAGCAGCAATTAAAGACCTACAAGGGTTTGGTCGCTCCCCTGGAGGCGACCGTGGTGAAGCCGGGGCACTCGGCACGTAGACCCAAAAGGGGTCCGTGCGGGGGACCCCGCCACCACTGGATGCCGAAGGGGAGTGGCCAGCCTTGCCTACAGCAGGGGGTGGGTACAGAGCGGCAGTGAAGGCCTGTGGGGGGGGCGTGGCCTCCCTGAATGTTGCCCTGCCTGCAGAGGCATGCAGGGGGGGCGTGCTCTCCTTGACCGCAATCCCGCCTGCCGTGCTCGCATCATCTGGGGTGGGTGTGGCCTCGCAAGGGGCTGCTGCCCAGCCTGGAGTTGCTGTAGCCGGTGGAGGGGGCGTGGCCTCGGCGGCCGTGGCTCCGCCCACTGTGCCCGTGTCATCTGGGGTGGGCGTGGCCTCGCAAGGGGCTGCTGCCCAGCCTGGAGTGACTGTGGGCCGGCGGGGGCGTGGCCTCGGCGGCCGTGGCTCCGCCCACTGTGCCCGTGTCATCTGGGGTGGGCGTGGCCTCGCAAGGGGCTGCTGCCCAGCCTGGAGTGACTGTGGCCGGTGGGGGGGCGTGGCCTCGGCGGGTCCGCCGCCCTCTGTCCTGCCCACCCATACCATCGGGTCTGCAGCCCCAAAAGCCGGTAGGGAGTTGTCGGGGTCCCCAACCCACTTACCGTCATCTGGTGGTGCGGAGGCTCCGGCGCTCCAGGTAAAGCCGGCGGGGGAGGTGTGTGGAGGGCAGGGAGCAGTGGCAAGATCCGTCCCTGCCCTAGGAAGCACAGGCAAAGGAAACGGAAAAGGAAAAAAAAAAGTGACTCCAGAGAGCTCAGGAGCTGCTGCTGCTCCGAGCCCAGACAGGGTGTATTGAGTGCACTCTGCTCTGGAGCATTTAAAGGGGCAGCGGCGCTCCTGGGCAGAGGAAAAAAAAAAATGGAAGCAATACCGTGATCCAGCCAGGGCCCCAGCAGGAGATGTTGAAAGCCACAAAGCTACAAGCAAGGCTAAAGGCAATGTAGGCAATGTAAATGATGTAAATAATAATGTAAATAATATAAATAATGTGAATTATATGGATAGTATGGATAGTGAGGATGATAGTGATGGTGCGAGTGACATTTTTGAAGAGCTGTTTGCGGAGGTGGTGCATGGAGGTGTGAGTGATGGCGAGGGTGGTATGAATGAGGGAGTGAGTCTGGGAGTGAATGCCGGGGTGGATGCAGGTGTGAATGTGGGAGCAAGTGTGAGTGGGGTAAGGGCTGGTCCATCTGCCTCCCCAGCCGTGGCTCCCAGGCGTTCATATGCGGGGGTCACGGCTGGGGGTAGGGGGGGCTCCGGGGGGGTTCTCAGGGGGTCTCCTCACCTCTGGACTCCGGGGACGGCGTTTTGCACCGCCGTTTCCTGGAGGCCCTCAAAAGGGGAGAAAGGTCGATAATTGTAGAGGGGAGGACGGTGAACTTGTCTTTCTGGATAGAGAGTGTCATGTGTGCATTGCCACGAAGATCGTCGCGGTTGCACATTTTGACTTCTCACAGCTGAGCTGCTGTTTCTTTGTGTTTGGCAGCCAGGGAGTTAATTCTGTCTGTGCTCGGTGCTGGGACTGGGTGCAGTTTCTCCCGGCTGCAATTGATTATTTGTTGATTGGTTTCCTTTAAATTCCTGGTTGTCTGCTTGGGGAGTTGCCAGTGAAACCTTCATGCAGACCACAGATAGGAATGAATCTGTATAGACTTTAGTTGTGAGCTCCTTAGTTGTTCTAAGCTCAACTTGGTTAGAGTTTATTTCCCAGACCATTTATGTTCCTTTGGTGTTTGAGTGTGTATGCAAGCGAGTGTTATCCTGTCTGTCTTATATGTCTAATCTGTGTATTTAGCTAAGATCAGCCCATATCCCTTTGGTGGTAGTCAGGATCCTTCTTAGGACTGATTACAGGGTTCAGGGTCTGATAGGAGACAGGGTTAGGTTGGAGACTTGGACCTCTGAACCATTATCAGTACCTCCAAGGTGAGGGATTAGTTAGGACCCCAGTTTAGGGTCAGGTTAGATCCCGGTCCACCTCTTTCCTGTTTCAGCTCATCAAGTCCTCAAGATTAACCCTGAGTTCAGCAGATATCGTGTCAGGTAAATCTATTCTATACTTACATGCTGATGTTGCTATACTAGTTGTTGTATAGAGTGTTGTTCCTGTATTAATAGTTTACTGACATTGTATACATATCATTAGACAGCGTGACATTTTCACTGGCCATAAAAATTATCTCCAGTTACCATGGATCCAGTAGCCCAGCTGGCTCTGCAGTTGCAGGGATTATCCATGGAGCTGACGGACATTAAGTCCAAAGTTTTGTCTCCCCTGGAGCAAACCAGAGTTGAACCTAAGGTTGCTCTCCCGGACAGGTTCACTGGTGGGCGAGACAAATTTTTCACCTTCCGGGAGGCATGTAAATTGTATTTTCGGCTTCGGCCTCGATCATCAGGGAGTGAGGAGCAGAGAGTGGGAATTGTTATCTCACTTCTGCAAGGGGACCCTCAATCCTGGGCATTTTCCCTTCCTCCGGGATCCCCGGCTCTACTGTCTGTAGATCAATTTTTTACTGCCCTGGGATTGGTATATGATGACCCAGATCGGGTCTCTCTTGCTGAGACAAAATTACGTAAGATACAGCAGGGAGATCGTCCGGCAGAGGAATTTGCTTCTGAGTTTCGTAGATGGGCCACAGATACTCAGTGGAATGACCCAGCTCTTAGGAGCCAGTTTTGTCATGGGCTTTCTGATAAATTAAAAGACGTTTTTGCTCAGTATGAGTCTCCTCCTTCTCTGGAGGCTGCTATGGCCTTAGCTATCCGTACTGATAGACGGCTTCGGGAGAGGGGTGAGGTAACCCCACTCCCTGTTGTTTCTCCACCTACCACTAAAGTCCCTTATGTTGAGGTTCCCCTTGTCTGTTCGGATGAGCCTATGCAGTTGGGAGGGACATCATTTCGTAGGAGGGGATTGGCGGTACGCCGCAGGACTAGAAGATGTTTTTTCTGCGGGAAAGAGGGACATTTTGTTGGAGAATGTCCATCCCGTGCCTTGTTGAGCCAAAAGTCGCCGGAAAACTGTTAATCCCAGGTTGTGTGGTGGACGACAACCTGGGAGTATGTATTTCATCCGCCAGTTCTTCTCAGTTCCTTGTACCAGTGGAGGTGGTAGTTGGTACGAGAGTGGAAAGATTGTCTGTTCTTCTTGATAGTGGTTCCGGGGCTAATCTGGTTGACGCTCAGTTTGCTCAGGCTCAAGGTATGCATCTGAGTGTATTGGTCAAACCGATCCCTATATTCTCCATTGACGCCAGGCCTCTCGGCCAAGGTAGCTTTGTTCATGAGGTTCATAACATTGACCTTCGGGTAGGGGCAATACATAGGGAACAATTATCTTGTTATGTGTTGGAGGGTCTACCTACTCCCATTGTGTTGGGACTTCCTTGGTTGGTTAAACATAACCCTGTGATTAATTGGCAGTCCAGAGAAATAAGCCAATGGGGTGAGTTTTGCAAAAGCAACTGCATGAACACAGTCATCAGTGCGGTCGTGCCTAGTACATTGCCTCCTTTTTTGGAGGATTTTGGGGATGTTTTCTCTGAGGAGGGGTGTCAGGAGTTGCCTCCTCATCGCGTGTATGACTGCTCTATTAATCTCCTTCCTGATGCTAAGTTGCCTAAAGCTAGGTTGTATAATCTTTCTGGTCCTGAGAGGCAGGCTATGAAAGATTATATTTCTGAAAGTCTGGCCAAAGGGCATATTAGACCTTCATCTTCCCAGTAGCCGCGGGGTTCTTCTTTGTGAAGAAGAAAGATGGAGGCCTACGCCCTTGCTTGGATTTCCGCGAACTTAATCGGATTACTGTTCGAGATCCGTATCCACTCCCTCTTATTCCTGATCTCTTCAATCAAATTGTTGGCGCCAAATGGTTTTCTAAATTGGATCTCAGGGGGGCGTATAATCTGATTAGGATAAAAGAGGGGGATGAGTGGAAAACGGCGTTTAACACGCCGGAGGGACATTATGAGAACCTAGTCATGCCTTTTGGTCTGACTACTGCACCAGCAGTATTCCAACATTTTGTTAATGACATTTTTCGTCACCTTGTGGGGCTGTTTGTGGTTGTATATTTGGACGACATTTTAATTTACTCGCCAGATCTTGTGTCTCATCAGGAGCATGTGAGACAGGTGTTGCAGATCTTGCGAGACAATAAATTATACGCCAAACTGGAGAAGTGTGTATTTGCCGTACAGGAACTTCAGTTTTTGGGTTTTTTGGTGTCAGCCTCCGGTTTCCGTATGGACCCTGAAAAGGTGAGAGCAGTGCTTGAATGGGATCAGCCAGGGGATCTTAAGGCTCTGCAGCGTTTTTTGGGGTTTGCTAACTACTACCGGAAATTTATTTGTAATTTCTCATCTGTCGTCAAACCTCTCACTGACATGACAAGAAAAGGGACGGATTTTTCTAAATGGTCGGACAAAGCTTGCCAAGCCTTTTCCTCTTTGAAGAAATGTTTTGCTTCGGCACCCGTTCTCATCCAACCAGATGCATCTCAGCCGTTCATTGTGGAGGTGGATGCGTCTGACGTAGGGGTGGGTGCTATATTGTCCCAGGGTCCGTCCCCTGGTAAATGGCATCCGTGCGCTTTCTTTTCTAAGAAATTGTCGTCCGCCGAAAGGAATTATGATATCGGCAATAGGGAACTTTTGGCCATTAAGTTAGCTTTTGAAGAATGGCGTCACTTTTTGGAGGGGGCAGTCCACCCGGTTACCGTTATTACTGATCACAAGAACCTGTTGTATTTGGAATCCGCTAAGCGTCTGAATTCCAGACAAGCTCGATGGTCGTTGTTTTTTACCAGGTTTAATTTTGTCGTCACTTATTGCCCGGGGTCTAAGAATGTAAAGGCTGATGCCTTGTCTCGCAGTTTCCCAGGGGCCAGGAAAACGGATGACCCGAGTCCTATCCTTCAGGAGGGGGTGGTAGTGTCGGCTGTATTTTCTGAGCTTGAGGAGGAGGTGTTAGAGGCTCAGGGGGACGCCCCTGCAGGACCTCCAGGGAGACTGTTTGTCCCAAATCTGTTGAGACAAAAGGTTATTGAGGCACATCATAATTCTGCTCTAGCAGGACATCCAAGGAGTAAGGCTACTTTAGATCTCCTTTCTCGCCGGTTTTGGTGGCCTAATGCTAATAAAGATGTTATAACTTTTGTCGCGTCATGTGGGGTGTGTGCTCGCTCTAAAACCCCTCATACCCGTCCGTCTGGGACCCTTTTACCCTTGAAACTTCCGGAGCGTCCATGGACTCATTTATCTATGGACTTCATTACGGACCTTCCTCCGTCGTCAGGGAATACTGTCATACTGGTGGTTGTTGACAGGTTCAGTAAGATGGCACATTTCGTTTCTCTTCCTTCACTCCCTAATGCTAAAACTCTGGCGCAGGTGTTCATTAGGGAGATCGTTAGACTTCATGGGTTGCCTTCTGATGTGGTGTCAGATAGGGGGTCTCAGTTTGTGTCCAAATTTTGGAGGGCATTTTGTTTACGTCGAGGGATGCAATTGTCATTTTCCTCGGCTTTTCATCCGCAGACCAATGGTCAGACAGAGCGTCTGAATCAGAGCTTAGAGACATATCTCCGGTGTTTTGTCTCAGAGAACCAAGAGGACTGGTCTTCTTTCTTGCCTCTGGCAGAGTTCGCTCTTAACAACAGGCGGAGCGAGTCCACTGGTAAGTCCCCGTTTTTTGGGGCATATGGTTTTCATCCCCAGTTTTGTACTTTCAATGGGGGGGGCCCTTCTGGGGTTCCTGAGGAGGAGCGTTTCTCGTCGTCACTTGCTTCTGTGTGGAGAGGTGTATTGAATAATCTGAGTGCGATGGGGAACCGTTACAAACGTATGGCCGATAGGAGGAGAGTTTCTGGTCCAGATCTGAATGTGAACGATCTGGTATGGTTGTCTACCAGGAATATAAAACTTAAAGTGCCCTCCTGGAAACTGGGTCCCAGATTCATCGGGCCGTACAGGATCAGTTCCATAATTAATCCTGTGGCATTTCGTCTGGACCTCCCTCCTACGTTTAAAATTCATAATGTGTTCCACAAGTCATTACTTAAAAGGTATGTGGCACCAGTCATACCGTCACCTCTACCTCCTCCCCTGTGTTGGTCAATGGTAACTTGGAATTTCAAGTATCAAAGATCATTGACTCACGTCTGAATCGCCGGTCCCTTCAGTACTTGGTGCATTGGAAGGGGTATGGTCCAGAGGAGAGGACGTGGGTCCCTGCGTCTGATGTTAACGCAGATCGTTTGGTTCGGATCTTCCACAGAACTCACCCGGGCAGGCCTGGCCCTGAGGGTCCGGAGGCCCTCGTAGAAGGGGGGGTACTGTCATGTGTGCATTGCCACGAAGATCGTCGCGGTTGCACATTTTGACTTCTCACAGCTGAGCTGCTGTTTCTTTGTGTTTGGCAGCTAGGGAGTTAATTCTGTCTGTGCTCGGTTCTGGGACTGGGTGCAGTTTCTCCCGGCTGCAATTGATTATTTGTTGATTGGTTTCCTTTAAATTCCTGGTTGTCTGCTTGGGGAGTTGCCAGTGAAACCTTCATGCAGACCACAGATAGGAATGAATCTGTATAGACTTTAGTTGTGAGCTCCTTAGTTGTTCTAAGCTCAACTTGGTTAGAGTTTATTTCCCAGACCATTTATGTTCCTTTGGTGTTTGAGTGTGTATGCAAGCGAGTGTTATCCTGTCTGTCTTATATGTCTAATCTGTGTATTTAGCTAAGATCAGCCCATATCCCTTTGGTGGTAGTCAGGATCCTTCTTAGGACTGATTACAGGGTTCAGGGTCTGATAGGAGACAGGGTTAGGTTGGAGACTTGGACCTCTGAACCATTATCAGTACCTCCAAGGTGAGGGATTAGTTAGGACCCCAGTTTAGGGTCAGGTTAGATCCCGGTCCACCTCTTTCCTGTTTCAGCTCATCAAGTCCTCAAGATTAACCCTGAGTTCAGCAGATATCGTGTCAGGTAAATCTATTCTATACTTACATGCTGATGTTGCTATACTAGTTGTTGTATAGAGTGTTGTTCCTGTATTAATAGTTTACTGACATTGTATACATATCATAAGACAGCGTGACAGAGAGACATGGTTTAGCCGCCTTCCAAGAGAGAAGAGAGGGAGGGACTGTCTGGTCTCTCCCAACAGCCGGGCAAGGCTGGTAAGGAGGAATGTGGTCCGTCTTCGGTGGGGGGGCAGTGAAGCTTGCCACCCAGGAGTAGGGTGGTGGAGCTCCTCCTGAAGATGGGCTTCAGGGCAGATGACATCTTTGCCCTGATCCATCCCACATCAG